>JASDQU010816612.1:15215-26990 GCA_032191745.1 Picea mariana
GTCACCTTCAACCATTTTTCATTTTTCTCAAAATTTGTGCATCTTTTGGCTATGATTTTGGTGAGCAGAAGCATAGGGGTGATACCAACAACCTCACCAAATTTCATACGAAACTGATTTACGGTTTGTGAGATAATGGCTAGAAAAGAATTCTACAAAAATTTGGTTATGAGAATTTGGGTGACTTTGTCATAACAAGTTTTTACATGTGTAATCCTTCACAGTGAAAGATATTACATTTTTGGAGTTGATACAATTTATTGATGTTGATGAGATTCTATGATGGACAGGTCTTATACCCTATAGTCCAAATTCATTATTCATATAAATTTCATTATCTAATTCTTTTGAAGATTTCTCTCTTCTGGTTATAAAAGTAATACCACATCAAAGTCTTATATGGATTATAGTAACAACTAGGAGTGAAACACCATGAAGTTTTGAGGGTGAGTGAACTTGCTTTGTCTTAGATCTAATTTCATGATGATCCAGAATATATTTGCAAAATGAAATGAATACAAATTATTATCAAAATATTCTTGACACAGAATAACAGATATACAGTAAAACTAGTTTCTATTCAATAAGGAAATACGCTGAAACTGTCAAAATGCAATGGAAACAAACTTGCTAGAATGGTCGCGGCTTATCTCTGAGAAGAGATGTGATGGTTGCGCTCTTTCTCAAGAAGATGATTACAATGAGGCTCTGAAGGCCTTTTTACAATAAATAGGAATGTCAAAAAACCCTATACATCCAAAAAAACCTAACCCTAGGAGATGAAGCGCCAAAAGTCATGTGGGCCACATTTGGGTAAGTTAGTACATCAACTTCTCAAGGTCATAAATTTTGCATACGATCTTTGTTTTAGGCGCACAATATCCCATTGAAAAGGTCTATCTGAGGAATACACATTTTTCTACTATCTATTATAGGCCATTTTGATTGTGGAGAGCCCTAAAAAATGTTGTTTAGGGCCTCAAAATGGCCCCGCAAGTCAGGAACCTGAAACTAGGGAAAGAACTTCCAAAATGGAAAACTACCAAAATGAGCCAGTTTGAATAGGTGGGAGGACACCAAAATCCATTTGGATCAATCCTCCCCCCTTAGGAATCAATGGCCTCCATTGTGTTGAGTTCCCCCGTCATATGAGGAAATTTGTGTTGAATTTGGCCCCAAGTGAGCCACTTTCCTTGGTGTAAGAGTTGCCCTACTTTGACAACTCGATAAAGCTGGATCCTTTGTTGACGAGTGCCCTTGATCTATTTGTCTACAATATGATCATTGGATTCCTATTGTATGTAGTCGGGGTTGAGCTCTGTTGGTGTCAATTGTTCTGCTATCTCTGAGGTGCCCAATAATGGTGGGAAATACGGTCGAAGGATATCCACGTTGAACACTGGGTGAAAGCCAAGGAAAGGAGGAATGTTGAGTTCAAAAGAATTATCACCCACAACCTTGGTGATGGTGTATGACCCATAATGGATAGGGTGAAGCTTCCGATGGGGACCTATAAGGCTCTCTTTCTGCAAGTGCAAAAAAAAAAATTTGCCCACCTGAAACTTATGTGGCACCCAGTGTTGATCATGGCACTCCTTGTACTTGTCATTGGACTTCTGTAGGATATACTAAACATTTTGGTGGATGTGTTGGATTCGCTCAATGAAACAGGTGGCTTTTTCAACTTCAATTGGATTAGGAGATGAGTCGACCGAGGTGACCGCAAGGGGTAGTGCAACATCTATGGGACCCAATGGTTGGAATCCAAACCCCACCTAAAAGGGGTTGTGGTCGATTGAGCTATGTAGGGCTCGGTTGTCACTATGATGAACATAGAGGATAATCTCATCCCATGTGTGAGAGTTCTTGGAATTATACATGCACAAGATATGCATGATCATTATATATATGACCTCAGTTTGGCCATATGTTTGGGGGTGGAAGGCCGTGGATTTGGTGAGCTTGGTGTCCAACAATGATCAGAGGCTTGACCAGAATGTGCTGAGAAATCAACTATCCCAATTTGAGAGAATGGTTTGTGGGATTCCAAAATGTACCCAGACTCATTCAAAGAAGAGATTTGTAGTGGCCTCTGTTGTGATGCTCTTCTTACAGGAGTCCAGAATCGCCATCTTAGAAAAGTGATCCACAACCACAAAAACATAGTCATTTCCCCGCTTAGTGGACAGGAGGCCTGACATGCAATCCACTGAGATGGATTCCTATGGCCTGTCAGAAGTAGGAAGAGGGTTGTATAGGCCCTATTTCTTAGTGGTCGGTTTGGAAATCGCACAAGCAGTTTAGGACCTGATATATTTGTTGACCTCCTATTGAATTTTTGGCTAGTAGAAATGTTTCTGCCGCATTTCCATTGTATTTTCAATGTCGAAGTGTCCTACCACCCAACTGTAGTGATATTACCAAATCATATTTGCTCGCTCGCTTGATGCAATGAAGATATGGCCTAGACGGATCAACAACCCATTTTGAAGATGGAAATTAGCGACAACTGCGTTTGCACCCAATATTTGGTAGGTGGTGGTAAAGTTCGAGTATGTTTCATAGAGTTGGGGCCATCCAAAGGTCTCACGGACACAAGATTCTAGCACCTTGGTGAGTGTTGCAATTGGCAGTCTATTGAGGCAATCAACTACATAGTTGGAAATCAAGTACGTGGCCCACTTTTGATGGTGGTCATTCTATAATTTTCCTTGTGTCTGCATGAATTGCAGTGGATTATTATCAGTGTGGATGAATTTCTCCTTCCCAAGAATGTAATGTCTCCACTGGTGGCAGGCTTGGACAATGGAGTACTTTTCTTTATCTGAAGTAGGGTACTTACAGACAACATCTGATAGTGTCTCACTATGATAGGCTACGAGTTGGTCATGATGAGTGAGAATGATTCCCACAGCATAGTCTGAAGCATCTGCCTCAATCTCAAAGGGTTGTTGTAGGTCCAGTAGTGAAAATACTGGGGATGAGCACAAACACTACTTCAAATCATCGAATGCTTGTTGTTGGGACTGTCCCCACACAAATTTATTCTTACCACCACCCTTGGTTACTTGGTTGAGGGCCCATGCAATATGGGAGAATCCCAACACGAACCTGTAGTATAAATTGGTAAGGCCCAAGAAGATCTGAAGCTCAGCGAGTGTGGTTGGGGTTGGCCAGTCACGGATGACTTGGATTTTGTCTAAATCCACATGTACACCATGTTGATCAACAATGTAGTCTAGGTAATTAATCTTGTCCATGTCGAAGGAGAATTTTTCCAAGTTGGCGTAGTGCTAGTGCTACCACAGGGTGTGCAGAACCTGTTGAATATGTTGGAAGTGTTATGTCCAAGTCTTGTTGTAAATGAGGATGTCATCCAGATACACCACTTGATCGATGGGGTTCTTGAACTGACAGTGCATTGGTACCCCGGTAGGTGAGGAGAAGATATATGTGTATTCTTCCAAAACCTTATCCACTTGCTTCTGCTATGTGGAGAAGTCGATTGCAGAGACCCTAGATGTGTTTGTGATTTTTCGCTCATTCTGAGAGCGAATCACGAAGAAGACAAACTTCCCTTTATGAGAGATGACCTTTCTACATTTCTAGGTAGATATCAATGAAATATCACTGGGTGGGATTGCCTTGGGTATCCTGTAAAATTTCTTGTTCAAAGTAATAATAACACTGTGAGGCCTAGACTCATATACATCATGACTTTTCCATAAATATGGTTGGCCCAAAAGAAAATTACAAACTTAAAGAGGGGAAACATCACACAATGCATCTTATTTGAAGGGCTTGATGTCATATGACAAGCGACATTGTTGGTTAATGCGGATGTCGCTTCCGTGGTAGAGCCATCCGATAGTGTGGGGTTGCGGGTGCAACATTGTCGGCAGGGAAAGTCACTTGACAACCTCTGTTGAGATGAGGTTCTTCTAGATACTGCTATCAATGATGAAGTGTATCAAGGTATCCTTCACCCACATCCGTGAATGAAAAAGGTGCTTGCCTTCCTCTGGCTCGTCTAGTTCATTGAGATGAAGCTTGGTGGTAGTGACGGTAGCATTGGATTTTGTGTCTATGATCCTTCTCCCCCTTTTTGGTTCTGACTCAGAGTCGGAACCCACATCTGATTCATAGGATTTCACCTCAACCATCGATGACTGCTTCAAGCAACAATTAACAATGTTATGCCAGGGGCTCTTATGGAAGTCACACCACTTCCCAGTATCTTTCTTTGTCTTTTTGATGTCCTTATTTGCTTGTGGCCTGGACTAGTTTTCCTTAAGTTGTCTGTCTTTGCTCTATCCTTTGTTCTGCGGGTTGGGGTTACCCTTTCTTGGCTTTTGTTGTGCGGGTTTCCCAAGCCCAAATTGCGGCATCTTCTATTTGAGCTTCTGGTCGATTTTGACGGTATATTGGTAGGCCACACCCAAGGATGATATGTCTAGAAACTCCATTTCAGTCTGGATGTATTTATGCAAACTGTCGTGACACTTGATCACCAGATTTCATTCATAATCTTTGGTATCCATCTTAGTGCACAAGGTATGGAAGATATTTGTGAACTCGGGCACCTCTTGGTCTCTTTCCTACCACAGCGTGGCCCATTTTGTATACAAGTCTTCATAACTTCCAATAGGGTAGTATTTTTCCTTAATAGCATCCTTGAAGGACTCCCAGGTGACTATGAATGTAAATAATGAGGGTTCCTCTGTTTCCTTTTTCTCACAAAAAGTTTCCCACTAATCTTTGAAATGGAGGATGGCTTTGAAAGTAATATTTTCTCTATTCACGAAGTTATGGATAGAGAAATACCATTCTATCATATTCAACCATTTGTTTACTGCGTCTGTGTCTATCTGACCTTAAAATATAGGAATATCGAAGTTTATTTGTACCTTGAAGGGGGCGGCACCTCCATTTGAGGAAGATCTGCCTCTTGTTGGTATCCACCGAAGGATTTGTGCAAAACTATCCATCATATTGTTCCTTTGTTGCATGAGGGATTCCTTGAACAACATTTTTAAGGGATCTCTTGTCTCATCATATTTATTTTCTTCTTCCATGAGAGTTCATTTGGGTGTGTGAGAGATTTTTTCCTCAAGAGAAACAAGCTCAAGACCCAATTCTTTGTACCCTGACCTCGTTGGGGACATGCATTAAGAAAGACAAGGAGAAGACCACTACGATACCATTGATCCAGAATATATTTGTTGAACAAAATGAATATAGATTATTATAAAAATATACTGAAAACAAAATAACATATATACAATAAAATGCTCATAACTTCACTTTCCGGACTTCGTTTCGGCTGATTTTTTTTTTTGAAATTGGGTGAAATTGTGAGAGGAACTCAAATATGTAATTTATTTGGGCAAATTAATCCTCCAAATTATACATAAATATTAAAAATAATAATAATAATAAATAAATAAAATCACGCCGCCATCCGCGGAAAAAACCTTGAAAAATCGCAGATTTTAAAACTTCAACATCTTGATTTCCCGGACTCCGTTTCGGATGATTTTTTTTAAATTGGGTGTTTTACTAATAGGAACTCAAATATACAACCTGTTTCTGCAAATTTTTCACAGAAATATACTGAAAATTTCTAGAATGTTGCAACCCTATTTGCCCACAATGTCTACCAAGGAAAGTGCTCTGATACCACTTGTTAAGAACCAAATAACTAAATACAAAAGCACCACAACAAATATACAAGAACAATATACAAAATATATTTTATTACTATCAAACCCTTGAGGTAGGGCAACACCGTAACATGGATCCTATTATGGAAGGGATCCTCTCCTGTTCACTTGCCTCTTCGAGGGGGAATCCTCCTATTGAGCTACCGCTCCAAATACAATATTTCTCTTCATATCTCATTACATTGCTTGAACCCCTTTATATAGTGCTACCATCACCTAAGAACATTCTAGAGGAGGAATCTTCTAGAAGTAGAACCTTCTAAGAAGTCCTCTTACGTTTATTATATCTAATTACCCATTTATTATATCTAACTACCATAGTGGGCCTTATTTAATAATATAGTGGACCTAGTCCACCTTACATTGAATGACCTCCACTATTATCACTATGGGCCCTCTGGGCCCCCCCACTACCTCTCTAGCTACATTACAACTACTTGCGACAAAAATAACCTTTCATCACAAAATTGAAGATAAAGAGTTGATTTTTTTAATTTTTTTTTAAATCTAGCCTGAGTTCGTCGCTCTTGCAACGGAACCTTTGGTTATCGTCGCAAGAGAGACTAAACCATATCTATGTCGCAAGAGCGACGTACGTGAAGATAGTGGACTCTCGTCTCTCTTGCGATGAACTTTGGATATCATTGCAAGATCGATGATTCAATGATGATCGTTACACTATTTGATGAAGTCAACATTGACCGTTAAACTGTTTGAAAAAGTCAACATTGACTTGGTCAACTTTCATCGCTCTTGCAACAAAAACAATATCTATAAATATCTTTCAAATTAGAAATGTTGCGTCAATCTAATTTCTATAAAAAAGATGGTTCGGAAAGGGTATTTTTGTGCGAAAGAATGTCGTAGAATATTAGAGGTGGGAAAAAAGTAAAGCGGGTGAAAAGGGTGATGGTAGATGTTATTTCCCTTGCAAAAAAAATCTTTTAAATAAAAAAAGGGGGTAATTCCTATTACTTTGTTGTTATAATACAAAAAAACCACATGTCATCAGCCTACCACCTGTTCCACCAAATTAGCGGAAACTGGAGCAGGTGATTGATTGTTATACTTTTAGTCAAAAAAGTCATCTGCCACCTGCCCTGCCAATTGGAAACCAGTGCAAGTGGTGGATGTTTGTCCTTATAGTTTTTTCCTAGGAATCTAAAGAAAACTAGCAACTGCTAGAAAAAGAAAACACGATAGGAATTTTGTAGCTTCCTAGTAGAGAGAGTTGGACAAGAATTGTGTAGAGTACCATTAACAAAGAGCTAGAAATTAATCATTGGCATGTGGGGGCTTGTTGCCTAGATCTTTGGTGAGAGGTTCATCACTAGGATGGAGCACAAAAGGCTTCGCACTGGTCGAGCAGCACTGCTTTTCTGGTGCATTTGAGAATGCATCGAAGAGCATGTCGATTCGTTGGCTTATGAGGGTGTCCCGATGAATTTGGTCCGCCATGTGGCTCATGAGGTAAAAGATGAGCTCTAACTGCTCTGGGATGAAGAGAGGTGGTGGAGCTAAGTTGAAATCTAGAATTACATTTAGTAGTGGAGGTGCCAAGATGAGGTTGGTCTCCTGCATGGTGTTTGTGGCTCCTTCCTTGACTGCCTCTACCTCTTCTTCAACTTTGTTGGTGTTTTCCTAGATTGAAATGATTGGAGCCTTGTGGAGGAATTCCTCTGGGAATTTCCTCCTTGATGATGTAGGTGGTGTTGATAATATGGTAGCTTTGGGAGGTATGAACCTCCATTGTGAACTTTGAAAAGATTAGAATGTTCTGGAAGAAATAAAAGAAGTGAACATAACTCTAGAAAAGATGTCGGCTGAGAGAGATAATTAATATGAATTAATTACTACCTATAATGAGAAGTCGGACTAGGCAGTCTGTCAGGATTACTATAAATACAAGGTGCCAATATTTCATTTGACACACTTCTCATAATTACAGACATGCACTTGTGCACATTGTAGTCTGGTAGTCTTGTGCGCAAGTTCTGGAGAAGGTGTTGCCACCAGTTCTAAAGCCTATTGCTTCTATATTTTGGGTTGGAATCTCTGATCAACTTTGGTTACTTATTTCTTGGTGCATTAGCCTTGCTTGGCTATTGGATTGCTACCAGGATTCTTCTCTCTATCAAGGTCAAGGTGCTCGAAGGGTGGCTCCAGCCTATGGTTGGGTGACAATAGTGATATTGTCAATGGTAAAATGAGCACATTCTAACAGGTTATGGGCCCGCACCTCCTTCACTCAGTATAACTATTGGAAGGAAGCATATCCATTAGAATATTAAGCTATCTAAAGGACTGTCACTAGGGTTACTAGCAAGAGTAGTTGCAGAAACCCTAAAACCACGATCCAGTACCTTGTGATGGAACATCTCATTCAAGAAGGTATTCAAGTGCACCTTAGTCCAGCACATCTCTTGGCACTTTCAGAAGGAAAAAAATCCAGAGTTGAAGTTTTGGATCAAGGCATGACCAGTCACCAGTCAACCAAAGACATGAGTGAAAATACTAGTTACCTACACTACTCATCACTCACAGGAACAATTGAAGACGACATGTGGATAATTGATAGTGGAGCTTCTAGGCACATGACGGGAGATCAAGCCAGACTCTCAAGTCTAAATGAGAAAAAGACATTGTATAAGGTAGATCTTGGAGACAAAATCACTTACCCAGTCGAAGGATTTGGACAAGCCTCCATCAAGTTGAAAACAGGTAACAATGTTCATTTGAGAAATGTCTTATATGTACCTAGTTTAGAAAAGAATCTTGTATCCATATCTTGCCTAGAAGACAAAGGAAACATAATAGCTTTCGTAGATGGAAAAGTGTTATCTTGTCATAAAGACTGTAACATAGAGAATGTTAAGGTTATTGGAACCCGTGAAGGAAATATATATAGACTACTAGAATAAAATGAAGAATCTCTTGTACATGATGAAGTCAATCCCAATGAACTTTGGCACAGAAGGTACGTTCCTATTAACTATTAAGCATTACCTTTTCTCAAAAATATGGTTGAAGGAATACCATAATTTCATTCTACACATGAAGGAATTCGCAAAGGATGTGCTCTTGGAAAGAATGTCAAGAAACCATTTCCAAGAAGCAACAATAGATCTAAGGAGATTCTAGATCTAATACACTCAGATGTTTGTGGTCCGATGCCAGTCAAATCTCTAGGAGGTTCTCTTTACCATGTAATCTTCATAGATGATTATTCAAGAAAGACTTGGTTATATCTTCTGAAGACAAAGGATGAAGTATTCATCAAGTTTCAAGAATTCAAAGAAGAGATAGAGAACCTCACGAACAAGAAAATCAAGACCTTAAGAACAGATAATGGAGGAGATTACACATCAAAAGAATTTGTTGCATTCTATAAATCAGCAAGGATTAGGAGGGAGCTGATTGTTCCTCATAATTCTCAACAAAATGGTGTAGTAGAAAGAAAGAACAGATCTATTGAAGAAATCGTGAAGGAACTACTAAATGATAAAGGTTTATCCATGTTCTTATGGGGAGAAACAATCATGACAACAATATATGTCCAGAACAAAATTCATCACCATATACTGAAGGACATGACTCCAGAAGAATCCTTCTCAAGTAAGAAGCCTAATGTGGAAAACCTAATAATCTTTGGATGTCATGTTTACTCTCACATTCCCAAGGACAAAAGGAATAAATTAGAACCCTCGGGAAAGAAGGGCATATTCGTGGGATATAACGAATCATACAAGGCTTATAGAATCTATATTCTGAAACAACATAAGATTGAATTCAGCAGAGACGTGACCTTCAATGAAAATATGGCTTTCAATAAATCCATAGAAGAAACTATAGAAGAAGAAGAGCATGAAGAGCCTATTGAATAAAGCACAGAAAACTAGAATGGCGAAAAGGAACAACCTGATCATCCTATGCAACCATGTGAGACCATTGATTCATACGTTGTACCTAAGACCAAGAAATGACCAGCTTGGCTTGAAGCTGCCTTACAAGAAGCAGAAAGACTCAAGGCCCCAGATGGGACATTCAGAAAAAGTAATAAGCCTAAAAGATTATCAAGCTATGCAACATGTATGACAAAGCTTCTAGATGAAAAACCTACCATGTTTGAAGAAGCAGTTCAAAAGAAACAATGGAAAGAAGCTATGAAGGAAGAACACCAATCCATCATGAAAAATGATGTATGGGAAATTGTTCCTAGACCTAAAGAAAAATCAGTGGTAACTTCAAAATGGTATATATGATCAAACATGTAGAAGATGGAAGTGTGGATAAATATAAAGCAAGGTTTGTAGCTAGAGGGTTCTCCCAGAAGGAGGGAGAATACTATGACGAAACATTTTCTCTGGTTGCTAGATATACTTCCATTAGAGCTATCATATCTCTTGTCACTTCCATGGGATGGAGTTTACATCAGATGGATGTAAAAACAACTTTCCTCAATGGAGAAATCAAAGAAGAAGTATATATTGAACAACCTCAAGGGTTTTAAGTACATTCCAGAGACACTCATGTTTGCAAACTAAAGAAAGCCTTATATGGACTCAAGCAAGCTCCAAGAGCTTGGTATTCCAGAATAGATAGTTATCTAACGAGACTTGGTTTCTCCAAAATTCATGCAGGTCCAAACCTTTACTACAAAGTCGTGAACAATGCACATGTGATTCTACTACTATATGTTGACGATCTATTCCTAACATGTGAAGAGAATCTCATCATCCAGTGAAAAAAGAAAATAGCTTCTAAGTTTGATATGAAAGATATTGGTCTCATGCATTATTACTTGGGACTAGAAGTATGGCAAGAGCATGGTGAAGTATTCCTTGGACAAGGAAAGTATGCAATAAAGATTCTCTAGAAGTTTGGAATGATGGATTTCAAATCCATGGACACTCCTATGAATACAGACATAAGAAAAGTAAGATATTCATATTTTGATTCAGTAGATCCATCACTATATCGACAATTGATTGGGTCATTGATGTATTTGGTAAATTCTCAACCAGACATTTTCTTTGTCATGAACACACTAAGCTAGTTCCAGGTGGAACCTAGACATGAACATTGGATAGTTGCAAAGCATGTTCTAATATATATTCATGGGACAATAAACTATGGTCTAAGATATACCACATCCAATGATATACAACTTCATGGATTCACAGATTCAAATTGGGCAGGAAGTGCAGAAGATAGAAAGAGTACTCTAGGGATGTGTTTTAGCTTGGGCTATGCTATGATATCTTGGGGCAATAGGAAACAGAAGTTTGTCGCACTCAACACAGCAAAAGAAAAATATATCGCAGCATGTGAGGCATGCACAGACGCAATATGGCCGAGAAAGCTAATCTCTGATTTATTTGATCAAGTTCTAGATTCAACCATAATACACTGTGATAATCAGAGTTGTATAAGGCTATCAGAACATACAGTGTTTCATGAACGGTTGAAACATATTGAGATCAAATACTACTTTATTCGAGATAAATTCTAGGAAGGAGAATGTGGTTCTCCAATATATATCTCCACAGATGAGCAGATAAGCAGACATTTTGGTAAAGCTTCTGTCCAAGATGAAATAGTTTGTGTACTCAAGCTGGAACTTGTGGAGACAACTTCCTTATTGAAAAAGAAAGAGATGAATACCAGGTTGGGAGGGAGAACTGATGTGTCATTGATTGTTGGACAATCATTTTTCAGTTCAAAAAATGGTCTAGGATGAGCAGTTCCTTTCCAGATTCGGAAAGTGGTTTGAGATTTATGACAGACAAGCATTTTCCAGTTCAGAAAATGGTTCAGATCAAACGGTCATTTTTGTAATGAAAATGGTTCCATGGATTGTTGATGTGCCATAGACAGCTATTTCCCATTGTGGTTAACATGGGGAATGGTCTAGGGAAGTCTCTCTTTTTTAGGGTTACTCAAGAAGACTGGTCTGCCTCATCCAAAAATGATTTTCCATTGTGGTTAGCATGGGGAATGGTCTATTTTGGAGGTTGGTGTAGGACAGTCATTTCCTTAGGAAATGGTCTGG
>JASDQU010816612.1:27010-39463 GCA_032191745.1 Picea mariana
GGGAAGTCTCTCTTTTTTAGGGTTACTCAAGAAGACTGGTCTGCCTCATCCAAAAATGATTTTCCATTGTGGTTAGCATGGGGAATGGTCTATTTTGGAGGTTGGTGTAGGACAGTCATTTCCTTAGGAAATGGTCTGGACATTCATTCCTTAGAGCAGATTCATTCTCTCCAGGTTTCACTTTGTTTAGTGTCGGAGGAATGGTCCAGGGCGGGGAATGATCCAGGTTCAGCAATGAGGGACAGACATTCCTTAGGGAAGACTCATTCTCTCCAAGTTACACTTTGTCTAGTGTCAGAGGAATAGTCCAGACTCAGAAATCAGGACAATTATTCTTCCTTGCTTGAGAATAATAGTCAAGATAGCTCATCATTAATGTTTTACCTTTTGAGGGCAGATGTTATTCCAAGATCTCATAGATGTGAGTGGAAGAATGGCCCAGATGATTTAGTTTATATTATAACAATATTTTCTGTGTAGGTTGATATCAGATGATTGTTATGGAGACTGTATGTCTACAGACATAAGAGATATGATATTGTGGTGGATATGTTCCATTTTTTGTGACTATGTGTCATGGTTTGAGTAGTTGTGTACTACCATGGATAAACACAATTGTGTTCTATCAATTGATATTGTACCTGTTGTCATGGAAATTATCCAGTTGGATAATAATGATGGTGCTCGTGATGCTACAAGTTGAATGGTTTGTTTTTTCTCAAGACCATTATCGGTTATACCTCCCTAGCTAGGAGGGAGTGTTGATATTATTGTATCTTTGGGAGGTATGAACCTCCATTGTGACCTTTGACAATATTAGAATGTTCCAAAAGAAATAAAATAAGTGAACATAACCCTAGAAAAGATGTCAGCTAAGAGAGATAATTAATATGAATTAATTAGTACCCAGAATGAGAAGTCATCCCAAGTAGTCTGCCAGGATTACTATAAATATAGGGCACAATCTTTCATTTGACACACTTCTCAGAATTGTAGACAAGCACTTGTGCACACTACATTCTGGCAATCTTGTGCATAAGTTCTGGAGAAGGTGTTGATGCCAGTTCTGAAGCCTATTGCTTCTATCTTTTGGGTTGGACTCTCTGATCAACTTTGGTTACTTCTTGCTTGGTGCATTAGCCTTGCTTGGCTATTGGATTTCTACCAGGATTCTTCTCTTTTTCAAGGTCAAGGTGCTTGGAGGGTGGCTTCAGCCTATGGTTGGGTGACAATTGTGATATTGTCAATGGTAAAACGAGTACATTATAACAGGTGGTTCCTTCCATGGTAACCTGGGCATTTGTGCTAGCTTTACTAATGCTGGGAAACTGTAAGTCGTTTGGTACTGTGAAGAGGAGGTATTTTGGTGGAACCTAGATGGGTCCTTCCAGAATTTCCTCCTCAACGTAGGCCATCGGTGGACTCCTTGGATTCTCTATGCGCTGAGTCCTGGAAATGAACAGGGCCCTTTCAATATGTTGCAATCATATTTTTTGGGCGACGTATTTGTACCAGGTTGTTCTACACCTCATCCTACCCCTCTCTCTCATCATGGTTGAGCCAGGAGGGATAAAAAATCTCTAAATTACTGCCAAGAGAACCCACTACGCAGTAGTCTCATTCTCAAAGCATACGGGGTGGCCAAGCTCGAAGGAGAAATAACGCCAGCCCGAGCCAAGTGGGATAGATAAACCTGGGGTGGACATGATCGATGTACGCACCCGTCTCCTACAATTAATCCTCAAAACCATCATTAACCAAACTCAATTCAAGACTGAGGTTAAGGGCGACAACTAGACATATTTATGGCTGGAGTCTTGGGAGGGATGTGTGGCCTCCAATCTCTAAGTGAAACCCCATCTGGGACACCCTTGAAAAAAATGTTGCCTTACATGTCCCGTAATAATTTTAATAGCAACAACTACAAAACATTGTAGGGAATATGGGCACATTTATGGGGGATTGAATGAATATCATCCTGTGGTAATTAGCTATATATTCATTATCTATTTTTATATTGTCGATTTTATTCAAAATTGTGTGTGTGTGTGTGTGTGTGTGTGTGTTTGCATTGTTTGAAATTTTGTTATAGTACACATTAATTTTGCATGATTGTTTGTAATTATAAAGTTATAGTTTCCCTCTAACTTTTTGCATAATATTGTACCAAGTAGTACTAGTAGAAATGATGTTGTACAAGCTGATCAGGAACATGATCAAGCAAATGAGGATCTCATGGAAGAAGATGATGGCACAAATCAAGTTAATGATCCCATGGAAGAATATGATGGGAAAAATCAAATTATCCAAGATTTGTTTTCTCATTCGGATGAGGATGGGGACAGTGATGATATTTATGATGAACCTCTATTATAAAAGGAAAATAAATGACTTTATGAAGGCTCAAGAGAAAATCTTCTCTCCGCTACATTACTTCTAGTGAACTTAAAGGTTATGAATAATTTGTCGAACACTTGTATGACATGGATCCTAAGGTATGTAATATGTTTCATCTCATATACATAAATGTTTATTTTTTTCTATTTGTTTTTAGTGTTAATTAATGTGTAAAATAAGGATGCAATTTTTACGATAAATATTCTTTACATTAACTAGTTATTTTTTATGTTGTAGATTGTTCGGTGAATTTGTTTTATCGTCATCAAATATTTTACCTCACACATATCGAGATTTGCATTCCATTATGAAAGACATTGGAATGGACTATCAAACTATAGATGCATGTACTAATGATCATATTATATATTATGGACAACATGCTTCGAAAACATAATGCCAGCAATGTCTTATCAGTAGATATCGAACCGATCAAGTAACAAAAAGGGTGCCTAGAAAGGTACTTTGTCATATTCCATAATTCAACGTTTGCAGCGATTGTTAATGTTAAGTTTCTTTCTTAAGTTTTTATTATTAATCCTGGGTTCAATAGTAATCATTACAGTTATAACAACAACATAATAAGGATCTTACTAAAATAAAAAAGATCACAGAGTACACAAGCATTTATCCTGGGAAACCCTCAAGGGGAAGAAAACCCAACAAAAAATGCCTTAATATAGATAGTCAATACAATGCCAACACAATAAACCAAACACTAGAGAATATCCTCTCCCAAGCAATGTGCCTCTCTCTCTTCCTTCTTCCAATAACTGGTAACTGCAGCTTTCTTCAATACTTGCGCACTAGATGAGTGATCTGAGTGAGTGAACAAATGAGGCATTGAATTCCTTTATTATACAAACTGGAAAGCGCTGAAAGGAGGTGTCTCTTCATTGGTAGGGATGACTTGTATTTTTGGGTGGTTAGAACCAATTTAATTTTCCTGGGCCAACTTCTTAATTTGCATATTACAATTAGGGTTTGACCAATCTACAAAAGGGGATTTGGTCTATTACAATGTCCAACATGATCAATACACAAAAGGGGATTGATCTAATGAATAATAAATCAACAATAAATAGAATACTCTTTGTAGTTACAATATTTCAACACTCCCCCTTAACAAGAAGGGTATTCTACAACATCATCAGGAGAGAGAGAGAGAGAGAGGGAAACAACATCAACAACGTCTAGAACACTGACTAGCATATCTATAAAGCATCGAAAGTTTTTCTCATCATCAATATCATCACTCACTCCCTCTTAACAATAAGGATATGCTTTATCTTTTGACAGGTCATTGGATGTCATCATCAAATGAACAATATCATCTGGGAAATATCATCAACTGGATAATCATGATCAACTAGACAACAACATCCATTGGATAACATCATCAACTAGGAAACATCATCAACTAGGTAACATCATCAACTAGATAACAACAGGCATCAATATAATCCACTTGGCTATATGGCATCACATTCAATGATTGGTTCTCCATGAATCCATATTTAAAGAAGTTTTGTTCTCTTTATATTCGTGTAGAAGATACTCTTTCTTTATTTCATCCTCACTCAAAAGATACCTTTTCTTATCTTCACAGAGAAGATATCTTATCTTCACACAGAAGATATCTTATCTTCACACAGAAGATATCTTATCTTCACACAGAATATATTCTATTAGTTTTGTCATTCCTTTTATGTTCTCCCTTCTCTTGTAGTCATCTATCTCACCCATCCACTAGGGAGGACTACTACCATAGCTTCACTCCTAGTCACCCCACATGAACTAGAGAAGTTAATATGCTAGCATGGGAAAGACTAGACTCCCTTTCCATGATCCATGCTGGATCATGACACAAACCTCAAGAGCCAACTAACCATTCCACATGGTCAAGGTTTTTGTTTCAGGCTACTCAATCCTTGGCCAAAGGAGAGTATCTTCTTGTTGCCCCTTGGAGAAACATCCACACTCCAATCTAAGAGGGTGGTCACACCCCTCTGTACGAGGTTATTCTAGCATGTCCCTAGAGTATCCAAAACTCAACACTTGGAAAAAGGCCAACCTTGGAAAATTTCTCATTCCCCTTCTCTACGAAGGTCTCTTCCTTCTCTATGAAGGTCTCTTCTCTTTCTCCTTCTCTACAAAGGTATATTCCTTATCTACGAAGGTATCTTCTCTTTTCCTTATCTATGAAGGTCTACCTATGGGATTTCTCATTCCTTGTCTACGAAGGTCTAGCTATGGGATCTAGAAAAATCTCTTATGGTCCAAACTCTTTCCATGGTATAATACTATGCCACCCATCTGTTGGGCACCATCCATCTACTGGATAACTTTCATCTTGATAAAAATATATCATTACTCATCCACTGAGTAAACTATTCCATGGATCATTGCTTTCCTAACTGCACCAAATCATGATCCTCCATTTCGAACTCGGAGACATAGCTCCATCTTGCACCAAACTAAGAGCTTCTTTAACTATGTAACATCTAATAATCATCATCCTTGAAGTTCTCTTTTGTAATATTATGGGTGACTTCTTGAGTTTGAACATTTATTTCTTTCTAAATTCATACTGGATCAACTTGCTCCCTCTGCATCTATAAGAATGGTACAGGAGCAACCAGCAGTTACTTTCATCTCATCAGCTATATCTGAGTATCCATCTTTTTCTTCATCTTGAACATTTTTGTTTTGCATCTTTAGGAGCCTCCTGCTCCTATATGAATATTGGGTACTATCTGGTTCTTACTGATTGTCACCATATCATAAGTCCTTCTCATGATGTCTAACTTATGCAAGTCAAGGCATAAGTTCTTTCTTCCGAGACCTGTAAACTTCCTTACAATATGCTTTCTGAGATATGTTACTTAGCCAATCATTCAGTAAAAATAAGCAGTAATCAAATAAAACTATATCATGATTTCTATCAGAGTAGTACACATATTTTCTTAAGCAAAACTTATTCAACCATATACACATCTGAAACCCTAATCATGAATAAGACTTTTGAACTCTTTTTCACTCTAGCTATGAAATTACCAAGTTTTCCCTTACTATCATAGCTAAACACATACCTTTGTCACTCTCATGAGTGATCATACCTGAAATAAATAATTTATCTCTTTCTTTATCCTCTTCTTTGATAAATTTGCATAGATACTGAAATAAAACGAGGTTAATTAACATTCTCACAAAAATATAACTTGTAATGATAAAGTATTAAAGTAAACAAGATACTAAAAATAAACATGAATAATTATATTTTGTTTTTGTGTGGGGAGGCTCCACGGACTCTGAAATTACCAAGTTTTCCCTTACTATCATAGCTAAACACATACCTTTGTCACTCTCATGAGTGATCATACCTGAAATAAATATTTTATCTCTTTCTTTATCCTCTTCTTTGATAATTTGCATAGTTACTGAAATAAAACGAGGTTAATTAACATTCTCACAAAAATCTAACTTGTAATGATAAAGTATTAAAGTAAACAAGATACTAAAAATAAACATGAATAATTATATTTTGTTTTTGTGTGGGGAGGCTCCATGGACTCTGAAATTACCAAGTTTTCCCTTACTATCATAGCTAAACACATACCTTTGTCACTCTCATGAGTGATCATACCTGAAATAAATATTTTATCTCTTTCTTTATCCTCTTCTTTGATAAATTTGCATAGATACTGAAATAAAATGAGGTTAATTAACATTTTCACAAAAATCTAACTTGTAATGATAAAGTATTAATGTAAACAAGATACTAAAAATAAACATGAATAATTATATTTTGTTTTTGTGTGGAGAGGCTCCACGGACTCCACCATTTTCTATATTTCTTCAGATCAACTATCTTCAACTTAAAGTACATATTTCTCAATTTCTGCTAAATCTTTCTTTGAGGGAGGAGATTCCTCTTCCTCTTCCACATGTTCTTGGTGCTTTATTTTCCCTTTTCTTTGAGGACATTCATAGGAAAAGTGTCCCAACTTTTGAAAATTGTAGCATCTAATATTTGAAACATTTTTCTTCTTATTTGGAACTCTTAAGGAGTTAGCTTCTTTATTTTTCTTCCTGGAGGAACTTATTTTGTTCTTTTGAATTGTAAGAGATTTCTCTTCGTCAACAATTAATCTCTTTGGTTGGTCTGCAAGTCTAGATTCTTTGTCTGTGAAATATGCCCATAACTTATCAAACTTGGGTAACTTGCTTCTTGCACACACTCCTTGTACAAAAGGAATCCAAAATGTTGGAAACCCATTTAGGGTTTTGGTTACAAGCTCTTTGTCACTAATGACATCTCCAATAGCTGCAAGCTGATCTCTAATCTGACAAACTCTCATAAGATAGGATGATATAGATTTTGAGTTTTCCATCTTCATATTACGAAGAATATTTCTTAAGGCAAGATCTCGGCTAATGTCCTTGCTTTCATAGAAACCCTAGCCCTCATGGCTATAGAAATGATAGAAAAAAAAAATTTCTTGGATCTAGAAATTGAACTCACCAAAAGACGAGTTGGACTGAGGTGAGTATGTTGGTATAGTCAGTTTCTGAAAATTCCAATTTCTGACCCTTGAAACTGGACCTGTGAAATTTTGGACTGCAACTTTCTGGTTCTGGTTCTGGTTTTTTGGTACCAAGTAAAACTAGGTTTTGAATTTCTGGGAGTTCTGCCCACTGAAAATATTCGATTATTGTGCCAAAATATGTGCCTAGGAAGGGTGCAATTCCCAATGTGGTTTGCATCCAAAATTTCCAAATATTCAAGAAACCCTAATTTTTGAATCCCGACAAAACTGAATATTGAATCCGCGTCAATGCTCTTTCAATCCTGCTCTGAAACCATGTTAAGTTTATTTCTTAAGATGTTATTATTAATCTTGAGTTCAATAATAATTATTATAGTTATAACAACAACATAATAAGGATATTACTGAAAGAAACAAGATCACGGAGTACACAAGCATTTATCCTAGGAAACCCTCAAGGGGAAGAAAACCCAACAAAAACTTCTTGAATATAGATAGCCAATACAATGCCAAGACAATAAGCCAAACACTAGAGAATAACCTCTCCCAAGCAATGCGCCTCTGATCTCTCTTCCTTCTTCCAACAACTGGTAACCGCAGCTTCCTTCAATACTTGCACACTAGATGAGTGAGCTGAGTGAGTGAACAAATGAGGCATTGGCTTACTTTATTTATACAAACTGGAAAGCGTTGAAAGGAGGTGTCTCTTCACTGGTAGGGCCAACTTGCATTTCTGTGTGGTTAGAACCAGTTTAATTTTCCTGGGCTGACTTCTTAATTTGCATGTTACAATTAGGGTTTGACCAATCTGCAAAAGGGGATTTGGTCATTTACAATGCCCGACATGATCAATCCACAAAAGGGGATTGATCTAATCAATAATAAATAGAATACTCTTTGCAGTTACAATATTTCAATAGTTCAGGTGTGAAATCATAGCACAATTTATGGATTACCATGCACGTAACAGAAGTGGATATGGTGTTCTTCGAAATCATGTCGATGGTTATGCATTTAGGGAAATTGAGGAAAAATTGGCATATTTCAAAAATGAACCTCATAATGTTAGGTTGTCATTGGCAGCTGACGGTGTTAATTCATTCGAAGAGCTTATGTCTATTTACTCAGTGTGGCCTATTTTTTTATCCACAATAACATTCCTCCTTGGATGTCAATAAAGAGGGAGCACATAATGTTGACAATGATTGTTCCAGGTATTTGTTTACATTAATTTTTTGAATGTAACATTTTCATTTGTTTCATTTTTTGCATAATATATTTTGTTTATTTATTTACTTATATATACATATCATGGTTTATAGTAATTATGTGTAATTTCAAATAATTAGGTAAGTACCAAGTTAAAGATATGAATGTATATATCGATCCTCTTATCAACAAGCTACTAAAGTTATGGGTTGGCATCACTATATATGACATCTGTAAACCAATCGAGGAGAAGAAATTTAAATTCCGTGGAATACTTATATGGAAAATTCATGATGCCCCAGGACTAACACATTTTTGTGGTATGTAGCATTCTATTTCTCTTTAATACTATATAATTTTTTAAAGATATCATGTTATATGTTTAATTTTTAAATAATCTCATCGTATAATTGACATTAATCCATTTGTTGCAGGTATTCAAACAAAGGGTAAATTTACATGTCCAGTTTGTGGTCCTAATATGAAGTATCATCATTCAAAAAGTTTAGGAAAGTTTGTGTTTGATGAGTATAGGCACCTCCTCCCTAAGAACCATAGGTATCGTACTACTGAAAAACATATTTTCAATGGGAAAGAAGAAACTAGTTTAAAACCACTAAGAATGACATCTCACCTCTGGAGATTGGAATATAATAGAAATTGTCAAGGTACACAATTTATTTATGTATCGTATATGTAATGTTTTGAATGTTTATTTTAATCATTGAATTTATTTTACCGTATTTGATAATTATTTTTGTGATTTATTTTATGCTTCATGAAGGCCACCATAATGAAGGTATTAATAATGGGATTCCACGAGGAATGAAATGTTATCCCACTCAATTCATGAGGTTTSCCTAMTATGAGAAGSTAAAAATGGCTCATTTGTTTGATATAATGYATATCGGGAAAAATGYGACAGAAACGTTATGGCAAATCATAGATAGTAGGAGGRATAAAKAAAAAATTGTCAAAATTTGTACTGACATTTAGGAAGCCAATCATGCAATGCAAAGTGTGATCCGATCAAATAGAGATGGACAAGATTGAAATAACCTTCCATGGTTATTAATAGAGAAATAAAGAAATGATGTAAAAGAGGTCATTCAAATAATTACATTTCCCATGGGTTTTGCTTCAAACATAAATAATATCTTAACGAAGAAAGGTGAATTTGGTGGGGTAAAAAAACATGATTTGCATACCTTCATTAAGGTAATAATTTTGGTATACATATTTATAGATATTGGCCTTAAACATCTTTTAATTTTTTTTTATTTTTTTTTTTTTTCGTTTACTTTGGTCGAAACAAATAACGATTCATTTTTTTTGTTACAGTATGTTCTACTGCTATCTCTCCCAAATGACTTCGACAACAACGTCAAACAAGTTATATATGATTTTGGAAAATACATGAGGTAAGTAGTTGTGATATATATGCAAAATGTTCTTTCAATTTGTTGTTGTACTTAATGACATGTGTTTTACTTGTAATGTAATATATTATATTATGTTATGTTGAAACATGTTATTTTCTTGTGTCATGATCTCATGTAGATGGTTGCCATTGAAATAAATCCATGAAGATGATATAAAGTATTGGAAGAGATAAATTATTCCGCTAATGCGTGAAATGAAAAAGTATATACCTCCAACATTTTTCAATGCACAATAACACTACCCCATACACCAAGTTGAGGAGATTGAAATTTGTGAACTTGTACACACAAGGTCAATGTGGATGGTGGAGAGGCACTTGAAATCATTGAAGGCTTTGGTTAGACAAAGAGCATGTCCTGAGGGTTCTATGGTGAAGGGATATATGTTATATCAATCCATGGTGTATATTATTCAATATCTTCCTAATTTAGTAGTGCCAACTATGCATGTAGTGGATCGCATTTGGGATGTGAATTCCATCAAAAAAATTGAAGATCCGGAGCACCTGTTGGGGAAAGGTACAATGAAAAAAATGAGAGGTAATATATTAATAATTGTGGAGATTTATATTAATACATATAAATTTTATTTTTTTGTGTATATTATCATACTCATTAATATATTAATATATATTATTTCATAAATTATTAATATTTACCATGGACGTTATAACTAATATTTAATATTGGTGAATTGTGATTTTTTGATTTAGTTGCTTAAGATTGGGATGCACTGCATTTATACACTACAAACAATCTTGATTGAATGAATGTATGAATTGAAACATGTAAACAACATCATGGTGGTAGGTTATCATGGAAACGACTATATTAATTGGTTAAAGAAGCTCATTGTAATGAAGATGCCAATGTTACGCAAAGGGAAATTGATTTAGCATATGGTTTGAAAGATGGATAGGAAAGAAAATTCACTCATTTTATTCAGTTATTTTATATTATATTAATGTGACTACATGTGTACTTATATCTTTTTTAGATACTTTCCAAGTTATATAAATATGTTAATTTATTAATTGACAATGCATATTTTACATATATGGCATATTGTAGTTGAAACACCACAAGGCTATGTGGTGCAATGGTCATAAATTTCACATCAAATAGTTGGATGAAACTAGGAAAACTTCTAATAGTGGGATAACTACAGTATTCTAGGTCACTAATTTTTCCTCTAGGAGTGACAAACATCCATGAGAATCTAAAAATAGATATTATGGGTATTTGAATGATATAATTGAGTGTGACTTTAATTCCTTCAAATTAGTTATGTTCGGCGTCAAATGGTATAGGTTGTGAATGCATGAACGTGATGAGGAAAGAACTGTTATTCAGCATGCCAACATATTTCTTATGATTAAAACAATGGTGTCTAAAAGAGGACATGATCACTATGTTTTTCCAAGCCAATGTGAACATGTCTTTTACTCAAATGTTCCAGGTGAGAGGGATTGGTCATTTATTGTTATATATGATCCAAGAGGAAGGCCAATTAAGTATACTCATGTACATGATTCTCCAGATAGGACAGAGTCGGAAGATCATGCAGGGTCGACAGACGAAGAAGATGAATAAGATCATGATCCAGGCGTAGGAAACAATGTAGTTCTTGATGATGATGTAGATGAAAATATGCTCGAAAATGACATTGATGACGATGATGATATCATCAATCATTTCAACATTGTTTATGAACCAGATGATGATGCAGATGTCGAGTTAGATGAAGAATAAGATACAGAATAAAGATGATTATATAGATGTTGAGTTCGATCAGGTACGTGACTATATATTTTAATTTGTATGAATTATTCTCTTAAAATAATTTACTTATACCATGGGTTAATTACATGTTTTTAAGTTTTATGTGATGTTTTTATATCCTATGTTACATGTTGTTTAATTATTATGTGAAACCTGAAAATAGTCACCAATATACTAAAGTACATGGTAAACTAACAATATCATTTACAAACACATAATTCCATTTACCTTCTGTAATTTTGTTTTTGTAGTTTCTATACATGAATCTTACTAGGTTGCTTTCGATTATTTTCTATTGTATAGATTGGGTATTGGGGAATTGAGAGTGATGTCAGGGGGAGGGAAGGGCCATATGAGCTTCCACCTTCACGTGGTTAGCCTTGTTCAATAGAGGATAAATTATTCTTGAAACCAAGAGAATTTCATTCATTTTTATACCATCATGATCGATGTAGATAGACTATTTTCATGCCTTAATGATATGGGAGGGTTTTGGGCTCAAATTTGACTCACACACCCACTTGTTTCCATCACCAATTTGACTCCCAAAGAAAAATGTTATGGTCTAATTTTTCCAAACTATGCCTTAATTTTCCCAAACTATGAATGGGTTAGGACTAGAGTCAAGCTCAACATGGTCTTCTTTCCTCACTAATTCTTCCAAGCCCAATCCCTTGGATGTGGTTTCTCTAGAATATAGTAGCTAGGGATAATGGGGAATCTCGTTAATGATCCATTCATGCACGTCACTAGTTAGATGACGAGGCATCTGGCTACTTAAGATAGTCATAGTTACTCTCGTTGTTTACCCGTGTTTGGTTGAATTTCTTCACTTTAACATGTAGAGCAACGGGAATAAATCACATTGCATCTTTAGAAGGATTATGGGTTATGGGTCGATGATTTACAAGGTTAGGGGGTGTAGATTCAAGGTATAGGTTAGGTGATTATTAACACATTAACCCCTATCATATAATATATAATATATATTAAATATACATATTCATTATTAAATATATATAATTATAATATATATTAATTATATATAATAATCCAAACCAAAAACTAAAAAA
>JASDQU010816613.1:438-15785 GCA_032191745.1 Picea mariana
TTAACTGTAAAACAAACTTAGCAACTAGGGACTACCCCCCTTGGCTTCCCTAGGAGTAAGCCTAGAAGGAAGAAATTCCAGTCAAGGTGACAGTGTGGGCTGGAATTTAGACATTGTGTCTCCGAGGGCACACTAAGTGAGCAGGACTTAGCTCACGTCTGCAAGTGTGCATTAGGACGGCAACAGGGATCAAGAACAGAACTAGAGAAATCACTTTAAAACTTCCATTTTGAAGCAAATTATAAATGATGTGAACGGAAATGGAAAAAATATAGATGAAAGTTCAGATGAAATATGACAGCCAGAAGACACTGCCATCATAAAGTGTGATGATGGCTATGCTGAGAATCGAGATCATTCCAATAATGAAAATCCAGCATTGTTTTTGGGAGTATTGTTATTTACATGGATGGTTGCAGTAGAATCACTTTACTGAATCAAACGCAATATATAAGGCCTTCAGAAAGGAAAAAAGCCCACACCTACATTTCACAGTTTAAGAAGAGATGTAGAGGAAAATCAACATCCTAGGCACAAGGGAAGCTGTGCATATCTAAAAGAATGGCATCATTCAGCCTACCAACTGCATAAGTTAACCATTTATCAGTTTCAATGAATTTTTCATCTTTACATTGGCATGTTCAAATCTATGAATTTTAAGAAAAAATATTACATGTCTTCTCTACAGCTCAAAGTTCAAACTACTAATTATATAGGTTAGGCCTACCTAACAGCATTCAGGTTGTGGATACCAAGGTATGTTTGCAGAGCTGCACAATATGATATAGCGATATTAATATTCTTATGGTTGGATGCATACTGTAAGTTTGCATAGCGTCAGTAAAAGGAGATGAGAAAAGAGATGGAGAGGAGAGAAGGGGGAAAATAAATTGTACTTATTTAATGAACAAATTATTTTTTAAATCATTGCTGATGTCAATCTTCTTGGTTATCCAACAATTGCAAAAATTACTAGCTCAGCTCCGTCTAGCCTTTATGGTACCAAGTTATTTAATCAAAAATATGAAGCAAGGATTTCAAAACTATAGGTACAGATGGAGATCATGCAGTTATATCTTTGATGCTGGAATTCTTAAAATGTTTTTTCCTATTGAATAGGCATTTAAATTTCCGGAGAAGAAAGCGCATGATAAGAATTACCTGATATAAAATTGCCCTCCTTTTGACACTTCCAACATAAGCTTCAAGAAACTCCTGCACGTATGAAAATTCATATATATATCAATCATTAACCAATCATTGCTATCAGATATAAACGAGTATATCAATATTTCCATAAAAAATCCTAAAGGTTCAAAACCATTTCAATAGAAGAATTTGTTGACAGTTTTTGTATATTGAAGATTGATGCAATATTCAGTTTATTCAAATTTATGTCTCTAATAGAAAGTGGAAATAAGATACTGTTGTAGGACCCGTGGGAAAGTCTATATTGATCCCTTCCAAAATAATAGAACTTTACAATGAGAAATTGGAGGTGTAACATGACATGCTTTGCTGTGAGGAAATAAACAGGAAAAAACAATCAGAGAAAAACAGGAAATGTACAATGAATATGTTGCATACGTACTCTCAAATTAATAAACAAAGATGGTAATGTTTACCATTTTTTCAAAGAGTTGATGCAGTTATGTTTCGCTCAATAAAATTGCAACATAGTAATATTTTGTTCATTTCATTGCAAAGTGTATGAACTGTGATGCAACTGATATTCTAATCCAAATAAATGGCACATCAGATGTTTCACATGGTAATATCATCCACTCCTAGACTCTGATTTTTTTTTGCAAATGCTTCATATATTACTTAAGAGGACAAATAAGTAAATCAAGATGCAAGGTGGATACAGCATGTGGACAACAGGGGTGCTAGGAAAGTCCCATTCTACAAAAACTAAGAAGGCCATGTTGATGCTTTTTGTAGCTTCAGGAGGTATTCCCACAAGTGGCCTTGGTGTCAGGCATATGGGAATCTTTGTTGGCACCTCATTGGACTTTTCATTTGGTGAAAACCCCCTTGGATTGAAGCTTGGGGCTTCATGGGCTTGTTGATGAGCTTTGGGGGCTTGTGTTGGGGCTTCACACCCACATGTGAGAATAAAGAATTCTAATTTAATGTTGAGTTTAGTGGAGGGCTCCTTAGAGTAAGGTAAGGGATTCTAAACTCACATTAGACTCTTATAAAAGGAAAGGAGAGAATGTGACAATCTCGTTGTGTCATTATGGAGTTAGCATAAGTGAATGAGCATTTGTGCTAGGGAGATTGGAAATTTCAGCAAGGGAAATTCTGCACTTTGACAAATCTGGCCTAGAGTTTCTTGGATATTCTGTTCTCTGTTTCAGCCAAGAAAGGAAGGCCACACGTGTGAGTTCACATGTGTGGAAGGAAGGGAAAAGGAGGCTGCACATGTGAGAGAGTTGAGCAGTCCGCACGTGTGGAAGAAGCAGTCCGTATAGCCGCACGTGTAGTACGGAACAGATCTGTACAGTCACACATGTGACCGGAACCATACAACTGCACGTGTGGGAAAGTTTCAGGCCGCACGTGTGAATTTATAGGTAGTTTAGCAGGTCCGTACGGCTGACGTCAACAGTCATACAGCTGACGTCAGCAGGTCTGCAGCAGATTTGTAAGTGGGAGCTTTTCCGGGTAAATTTGTTGATTTGTATTTTGTCAAGAGGACTGGTTTTGTCCTCGGATTGACTAAATTTGTGGTTGGTTAAAAGGGATGATTTTTCCCTCAGAAAGTTCTGAATTTGAAGGTTTACAAAACAAAATTTTTGTGTCTCATGTGCATGGACATTTTCTCTCTGATCTTTATGTTTCCGCTACTGTAATTTTCTGTCATAATTTCAGTGTAAAATGATTCAGTAATAACAGCCCTAGGGTTTACTGTTTGGATCACTTGGAAGTAATTTTCAAATCCAAAATTAGTTGCATAAAATTTGACAGGCTAGTGTATAAGCCCAGGTCCCCATAGGGAGGGACTCAACATCACTACATAATGCACTGAGATTTAAGTTTTAACTCTCAAAAGCAAAGCCAACTCTTGTTTAAAAATTAAAACTCCTCAAGTTCCCTAATGTAAGGAGGTAAGGATCCTCATTGAATGTTATTTTACAACTAGGTAGCCAATTGCAACCAAACAAGTTGAATGCCAAAGCAATCCATAGTTGTCCCTGACCATCCAAGTGTCCCTCAGGAGACTCTCCTTCCATGAGAGTGGGACTACAAAAAGGGAATGAAATCCAGGCTGAAACCGAGCCCAAAAAACTCTAGCAATCTGACGTTTCCAAAAAACATGCTAAATTGACTCACCTTTAGCACACAATGCACATGCCAAATTAACAATGCCAACTTTGTGCAACCAGTTACCAAATCTTGATAGCCATTCCTTGACAAAGCCGCAACCACCCATAAACTTTATGTTTGAAGGAAGCACGAACCTTCCAAATGGTCTGACAACTCCCCAACCATTGCACCACTGGATCTTCATGCCCCCATATTTTATTTAGTCGAGGACCAAGGTTAGTTGTGTGGCTAATCAACACATAAAGATCCTTCATCTTATAGATATAAATAGGCTTTCCACTCCTCCATATCCAATCCCTCCATACCAAGCCTTCCCCATGCATCTACATTTTACATAAACAACTTTCTCAAATCAAACAACAAAGACCATCTAAAACAACCTTGTTGTCCTAGATAGCATCATAGATTTTAAGCATGATTTAGAGACCTCCATATGCCCCACGGCTGAGTGTCTTAATTGCACAAGTCCTTCCAGATAAGATAAGATAAGATAATTTTATTAATGTCCAACGAATGACCACAAAGGTAGGTCAATGGGACTAAAAACTACAACAAGTATGAGTACAATTTGGGAGTGTAAACACAACTCTCCTAGGTAATGTTGAAAATAACATAAAGAAAGAAACCTAAAGTATAGTGATCCAAAATATAAGTGAGTATGCCCAACTCAAAAGTCTATAAAAAGAGATCTAGAGTGAGAGAGAGGTATGACGATGAGGTTGTCAAGGTCTCATGAATCTGATGGTCGAGGGCGAAGGGGGCAAACTGGGCACTGTTTCACTGTTGGAGTCCTCGGGGCCTATTGGGGGGTCAAGTTGTATGATCTTGGGGGGGGTGTTGGACCGAGGGATACTCCTAGCATCTAAGGCCGAAAGGAAGAAAATATGTATAGAGAAACAAGTCTTTCCTAGCCAACCTTTTACCTGCATAATTTGGTGAGAGTCTAATCTGAACCCCTAAAGATTGAACGTCCAGACTAGTTGGGATTCTAGATCATAGGCATCACGAGACCCCTCAAATTGCCAACAAAGAAATCTAGAGACTGTCTACCACGTCACCCACACCCTTTTGAGTGGAACCAAACCGAAGATCACAAATGCCTTTTCATTACGAATAATATCATAAATCTGAAAAGAACCTTTAATCCATCCAAAATGTTGAACCTATTGTATTCGATGGCATACTAAGACTTGCCAAGGGGCATTCCCTTCGACTACCCATATCACCCATTCTCCAATAAAGGGCCATCTCTTGGGATTTTATGTCAGGAAGGCCCAAACCTCCTTGATCTCAAGGTAAGGTACATAATACCCTTTGTCCCACCTTGTTTACCCCAAAGAAAGCTCCTAAGAAGATGCTCCATAGTTTTATAGGTTGATTGGAACAAAAGAGACATGAGAAGTAATAGAAAATACATGATGCTAATATTCTACGCAAAACTGTGATTCTCCCAACAAGTGGCAAGTCGTGAATGGACCAAGTGTGAAGCTTATTTTCAAATTTGCTCATGATACACCTCCATTCTTCTACAAGAGAAACCTGAACACCAAAAGGGATTCCCAAATACCAAATGATCACCCTAGGTCTTGTTATCCCCTAGCCTAGGGATAACTAAGGAGATCACGTCTCAAGGCCCACAGGTCCTAGACATGGAGTAACCGAGAGTCGTACAACTTAAGCATGGCCTCGGAGGGCCCCTCTTTTCTTCAATGCAGTCCATTTATCAGGAGCAGCAGTATCCATCCCACCAGCCTGGTCTTGAAGTAGCAAGTAAGTCTTGCACCATGAGGTAATGGGTCCGGGTATCATGGTATGTGTCACTCTGATTTTTGAAGCACTTGAATATGTTGCATTGAATTCTTCTTCATTTCATGATGTTTGCCTGGAAATTATGCTCTTTGCCTCGTTCATACCTGGAAGGGTGACATGGTGCCCTAGTAAGTTGATCTCCCTTTAGGATGGGTTGCCACTGGGTGTGTCTATGAAAGGTCATCGTTCGTTCCCTCCATACTTACCACTTTCCATCTTTATTCCTCTCATCTCCCCTACCTTTGTTTGGGCATTGGGATTGACTACACTAGGAAGGGTTGTACCTTACCTCGTGGGGAGAAGGGGCTAAAGGCCCAGAGGGTAAAAGTAGTTGGCAAGAGTTAAAATCCAATATTGAAACCTTTGAGATGCTTCACCCAGGGATTCCTGAGAAAGCAGTGAAAAGTACTCAGTAAGAAAAGGGGACCCATAAGATACATAAACACTCAAGTACCAGTGGATGGATAGGAGGTCTCATCACGAGCCGGACTATTATGACCATGGGCATGTAGCGGTATGACACTACCACCTATATGGTCACAATTGGTGGCATAGCCAAGAGAAAGGGGGTCTCATCACGAACCAACCTTCACATCTCTATAAAATGTTTGTGGATAACACTGTCGCCTCTGGTCATCAAGCCAGGGCATTGGCCCTCAACTATTCCCTTGAAGCACAAAAGCGCAAACGATCAAAAGCAATAAAGCTAAGAGTAAAAGGAAATGAATGTGCTTGGAAACAATAGCATTTACAAGGTGCAACTCGTCCTCTACAAAGGCACCCACAGGTAAGATTTTACATTTCCCTGTTATCATATGCACCCTATGCCCAAACACTTACCCCATACCACCTCATACACTTACATGATCTGGACTAGAACCCACCTGGAAAACACCCCAAACTTAAGAGAGATTAGCCCAATAGGACGCCTTGAGACCTTCTCCAAACCTAACTTGTCAAATTTCATAACGTATTTGAGCATTTGTCTGGGTTAAAGGGGGGTTTGATGCACATGTTTGGGTAATTTAACTATTGGATGCGATTTACATGTTATGATCCCTGTGACTTATGAACCCCTAGAGGGCATACTTGTTGTTGCAGGACTTTGCCCAGTGGATAGGTACACATGACGGAATGATTAGCTCGGACCTTCATGGGGGCTTAAAGCCCACAGATGGATGTTGTAACCCCAGTCAAGGGTAAGAAGAGATTGAAGATTTGCACCGGGAAGAAAGAAGGACGTTGCCTTTAGAGGCACCCTGGCAGACCTAGACCCAGAGGGATCTTTCTCTTCCACATGGACGTTGGCCCTTGAAGGCCCAAAACGTCACCATCATGACCCTGGACGTCATCCAGAGCTAGGGTTTTCGTTTTGGAGGCATTTCTGAGCCTAGTGGCACGTGTGGGCTTCATCTGGGGCCTTTGGAGGCCAAGCACCCTACCTTTTAGGCTCAACGTTCCACCTTAAGGCCTCAACGTCACCCTAGAAGGGCATGACGTCACCCTTGGAGGTGTCTTTAGCTGCTAATTAATTTTATTTATGTCAAATTTGAATTTATTTGTAAATTGGCCAGGTTGGTCTTATTTTGACCTAAAATTAATTAAAGGTCAAAGATTTTGTATAAATAAACATAAAGTACATTCATTTTTACACAACAACTCCTCACACAAGAGCAGAGGTTTGAAATTTGCGCCCTAGTAAGGGCTATTTGTGAGGCGCACTCTTGTATAAGGCTAATTTTTGCAAGTTGGATCAATCTTGGAAGATTTTATGGTGATCTTGCATGGTATTTTCATGATTATTATGTTGAAATATTGTGTAACTGCAAAGAATATTCTTATCCCCTTTTGCGGATTAAATCCTAAATGTAATATGCAAATTAAGAAGTCGGCCCCCAGGCAAATTAAAGTGGTTCTAACTACCCAGAAAGAGAAGTCGACCCTTCCAGTGAAGAGACACCTCCTTTCAGCGCTTGCCAGTTTGTATAAATAAAGGAAGCCAGCGCCTCATTTGTTCACTCACTCAGCTCACTCATCTAGTGCGCAAGTATTGAAGAAAGCTGCAGTTACCAGTTGTCGAAAGAAGGAAGAGAGAGAGGCGCATTGCTTGGGAGAGGATATTCTCTAGTGTTTGGTTTATTGTCTTGGCATTGGATTGGCTATGGATCTTTGATTATTTTTTGGTCTAGCATCATGGTAGTTTGTCTCTCGTAGAGAGAGAGTTATTATGGTACTGTACTTGGTTATTGAATCTATATTAAAGAAGTTTTGCTGGGTTTTCTTCCCCTTGAGGGTTTCCCAGGATAAATGTTGTGTATCTTGTGATTGTGCTTCTCTCAGTGATCCTACCTATGCTATGGTTATCTAGTAAATTGAAAAGAAACCTAATAATAGCTTAAACTTTAACACGGTATCAGAGCTAAGCTGAAGAGAGCATCTTTCACTAGATAAAGAAAAACGTCACTGTTGTCGTACAAGAAAATTAGGGCTTTTTATTGAAGAGGAATTTCAGCCCAAAAGTCATCTAGAAAAGTGTGCCCTAGCCCAAGGAACTCTTTGGCACCTTCAATGCACCTTTTCAATGGATATAACTCCCGAAAAGTGAAACCCTAGTTTTCACTGGTACCAGAAGCACCAGAAAACCAGGAAACCAGAACTAGTACCAGAAGTACCAGTCCAGATTTCTGCAAACTCAGCTTAAAGGGGTAAAATTTGGAATTTTCAAAAACTGACTATACCAACATACTCGCCTCAGTCCAACGCATCTTTTGGTGAGTTCAGTTTTCAGATCCAAGAAATTTGATTTTTCTATTATTTCTATAGCCCGGAGGGCTAAGGTTTCTACTGCAAGAAAGAATGGCTACCAGTATGATGGTAGAAGACAGGCTGGAAGGATCTGGAAATTTCAGATCTTGGAAGCATAGGTTGCAGATGATTCTAGACGAGAATGATCTCCTAGACCATGTTACAGTGGGTGTACCAAAACCAGAGGAAGAAGAACAAAAGACCAAGCATAAGAAGAATGAAAAGAAAGCGAAGAGAATTGTGTCAGATTCAGTAAAGGATCACTTGATCCCTCATATATCCGAACTACAGACAACAAGGAAAATGTATGAAGCACTCAACAGGTTATATGAAAGAAAAGACATTAGCCGGAATCTTGCCTTAAGAAATCAGCTTCGTAATATGAAGATGGAAAACTCAGAATCTGTCTCATCCTATCTTATGAGAGTTTCTCAGATTAGAGATCAACTTGCAGCTATTGGAGATGTAAATAGTGACAAAGAGCTTGTAACCACAACCCTAAATGGGTTTCCAACATTTTGGATTCCTTTTGTACAAGGAGTGTGTGCAAGAAGCAAGTTACCCAAGTTTGATAAGTTATGGGTAGATTGCACACACGAAGAATCTAGACTTGCAAACCAACAGAAGAGATTAATTATTGACGAAGAGAAAGCTCTTACAATTCAAAAGAACAAAAGAAGTTCCTTCAGGAAGAACAATAAAGAAGCTAACTCTGTAAGAGTTCAAGATAAGAAGAAAGATGTTTCAAAGATCAGGTGCTACAACTGTCAAACGTTGGGACACTTTTCCTATGACTGTCCTCTAGGAAAAGGGAAAGAAATCATCAAGCACATCTGGCAAATGAAGAGGAATCTCCTCCCTCAAAGAAAGCTTTAGTAGAAATTGAGGATTATGTACTTTAAGTTGAAGATAGTTGATCTGAAGAAAGATAGCAAATGGTGGAGCCTCCCCACACAAAAACAAAAGATAAGTATTCATGTTTATTTTTAGTCTCTTGTTTACTTTAATACTTTATCATTACAAGTTAGATTTTTGTGAGAATTAACCTCGTTTTATTTTAGTGTCTATGCAGATTTATGAAGGAAGTATCAAAGAAGAGGATAAAGAAAGAGATAAAATATTTATTTCAGGTATGATCACTCATGAGAGTGACAAAGGTATGTGTTTAGATATGATAGTAAGGGAAAATTTGGTAATTTCATAGCTAGAGTGAAAAAGAGTTCAAAAGTCTTATTCATGATTAGGGTTTTAGATCTATACATGGTTGAACAAGTTTTGATTAAGAAAAGATGTGTACTACTCTGATAGAAATCATGATATAGTTTTATTTGATTACTACTTATTGTTACTGACTGATTGGCTAAGTGACATATCTCAGAAAGCATACTGTAAGTAAGTTTATAGGCCTCGGAAGAAAGAACTTATGCCTTGACTTGCAGAAGTTAGACAGCATGAGAAGGACGTATGATATGGTGACAGTCAATAAAGAACAGACAATATCCAGTATTTAATATTTATATAGGAGCAGAAGGCTCCTAAAGATGCAGAACAAAAATTTTCAAGATGAAGAGAAAGATGATACTCAAATATAGTTGATGAGATGCAAGTAACTACAGATTGCTCCAGTACCGTTCTTATAGATGTAGAGGGAGCAGGTTGATCCAGTATGAAGTCAGAAAGAAAGAAATGTTCGAACTCAAGAAGGCACCCAGGATATTACAAGAGAACTTCAAGGACGATGATTATCAGATGTTACACAGCTAAATAAGCTCGTAGTTTGGTGAAAGAGGGAGCTATGTCTCCGAGTTCGAAATGGAGGATCGTGATTTGGTGCAGTTAGGAAAGTAGTGATCCATGGAACAGTTTACTCAGTGGATGAGTAATGAGATATTTTGATCAAGATGAAAGTTATCTAGTAGATGAATGGTGCCCAGCAGATGGGTAGCATGGTATTCAGTGGACCACAAGAGATTTTTTTCAGAACCCGTAGCTAGACCTTCGTAGAGAAGGAGAAAGAGAAGAGACCTTCGTAGAGAAGGGTAATGAGAAATTTGCCAAGGTTGGCCTCTGTCCAAGTGTTGAGTTTTGGATACTCTAGGGACATGCTAGAATACCCTCGTAGAGAGGAGTGTGGATGTTTCTCCAAGGGGCAGCGGGCAGATACTCTCCTCTTGCCAAGGATTGAGTAGCCTGGAACACAAACCTTGACCATGTGGAGTGGTTAGTTGGCTCTTGAGGTTTGTGTCGTGATCCTATGTGGATCATGGAAAGGGAATCTAGTCTTGCCCAGGCTAGCATCTTAGCTTCTCTAGTTCATGTGGGATGACTAGGAGTGAAGTTATGGTAGTAGTCCTCCCCAGTGGATGGGTGAGATAGATGACTACAAGAGAATGGAGAACATAAAAGGAATGGCAAAACTCATAGAATATCTTCTGTGTGAAGATAAGATATCGTCTGTATGAAGATAAGATATCTTTTGTATGAAGATAAGATATCTTCTGTGTGAAGATAAGAAAGAGTATCTTCTATGTGAAGATGAAAGAAAGAAAGAATATCTTTTGCGCGAAGATAAAGAGAACAAAACTTCTTTAATATGGATTGATGGAGAACCAGTCAGTGATTGTGATGCCAGATGACCAAGTGGATTATATTGATGCCTTATGTTATCCAGTTGATGATGTTGCCCAGTCGATGATGTTACCCAATCGATGATGTTATCCTGCTAATTTCGTTATCCAGTTGATGATATTGTTCAGTTGATGATGACATCGAGTGACATGTCAAAAGATAAAGAATATCCCTCTTGTTAAGAGGGAGTGTTGAAATATTGTGTAACTGCAAAGAATATTCTTATCCCCTTTTGTGGATTAAATCCTAAATGTAATATGAAAATTAAGAAGTCGGACCCCAGGCAAATTAAAGTGGTTCTAACTACCCAAAAAGAGAAGTCGGCCCTTTCAGTGAAGAGACACCTCCTTTCAGCGCTTGCCAGTTTGTATAAATAAAGGAAGCTAGCGCCTCATTTGTTCAGTCACTCAACTCACTCATCTAGTGCGCAAGTATTGAAGGAAGCTGCAGTTACCAGTTGTCGTAAGAAGGAAGAGAGAGAGGCACATTGCTTGGGAGAGGATATTCTCTAGTGTTTGGTTTATTGTCTTGGCATTGGATTGGCTATGGCTCTTTGATTATTTTATGGTCTAGCATCATGGTAGTTTGTCTCTCGTAGAGAGAGAGTTATTCTGGTACTGTACTTGGTTATTGAATCTATATTAAAGAAGTTTTGCTGGTTTTTCTTCTCCTTGAGGGTTTCCCAAGATAAATGTTGTGTATCTTGTGATTGCGTTTCTCTCAGTGATCCTATCTATGCTATGGTTATCTAGTAAATTGAAAAGAAACCTAATAATAGCTTAAACTTTAACATATTGTTGGTGCAAGTAAAATCTGCATTTTTTGTCATCCATTGAATGGTTTATGTATGGTTTTATTTGCTCATACAAGATTATGAAATTGCATGGTATACTTAATGCTTGAAGTAAGAAACTTAAATTGCTACTTTCTTACTTTCAATTTGCCAAGCTTTTCATTGAATTGATCTAGTGACTAGTGAAACCCTAGAGCCCTAAATTGCTAGCACTCTCAGGATTTTGACCTAGTTATCTTTGTCTAAGTTTTATCCCATAAGAAGCCTGAGGAGAGCAAGGTGTTAGGGCCTATAATTGCCTACACCCAAGTATCTTGTTTCTTGAGGTAAATGCATAAGGGGACTTAAGTTACTACTTCTCCTATGCATTCTCCCTCTCAGACTTTTGTGCATTATCAATTGAATTGTAGCCTTAGAAGAAGTCGTCCACTTGACTCCATAAGCCCTAGAAGGCACTAGTTCTTGCCTCTCTCTTGTTGAAGGATTTATTAAACACTCAAACACTCTTCTCCCAAGCTTTTACTAACTATTTATAACCCTAGTTTAGCCTAGATCACTAACTTATTTGCTTCTGTTATAAATGACTGCTAGAGCCATTTAAATGCAGCAAATTTTCTGCATAATTGACTTTGAATGCTACTTAAACACTTCAGAAGTTGCTTATGACATTTGATTATCATTTTTCTTAGTAAATGCTATCTTTTTACTGTGTTTTCAAGCAATTATGAGGAGTATTTGTTCCAAATGTTACATTTTATCAATCGTTGCTGTAAGCTTATTAACTGCTGCAATTTTATATCAGCTAGCACTTATTGTCACTGTCCATTGTCTCTTGAGGTGTTATTATCATATTTGTACTTGGAATTATTGTATATGCATGCTATATTGTCTTGTTCCAGGCAGGTACATCAAGCACTTCATTAACCTCATCTTTGGGACACGGATTTAGTGACTTTCGTAACCAGCGAGAGGGGGGAATATATCTTGAACATAACCCTAATTTTCCAGCCCTTTAGGTTATTGGGGACTCCTCCCCTGGGGTAGATCTTGCCTATCCCTAGAAAGCGGGGATTTCCTATTAAGGTGACAGTGATAGGATATCCTGTTTGTTACGCCAATCTCCCTTACTTACCTTAGGCTTTGGAAAGTACAAATTATGCGATAACAGGTCTTATGCATTTCCACTTCTAATTCATCCATAATGGGGGGCCCTCCTACCCAATAAGAAAAATTTATGTTTTCTCCCCACTAAACAATTGCTCTAGCAACTTCCACAAAAGTATTCAAACAAAACATGGTGCCCTCCACAAATTGTTGTTTCATTTCAAGTGTTAGAACTGAATCATTTGCAGAGTGGGCATTAACGAGTCAACTACCATCTGGTAAGTAGATACCTATGATTTTCACTTGCATTCTCACTGCCTCCAATAGGTAACCAAATACATCGACTACAATCACACATAGATACAGTGCCAACGGACACCCTTTCATATGGAACATTGCAATGGGAGTCTTTGATAGCACACCATTCACACTCACTCTAATAGAGAACCATGAGAAGAGTGTCTCCACAGATTGATGATATACAAAACCAAATCCCAGTTGGTCCAACATGTGGAGCATGAAGTCCCATTCAATTCTCAAAATCAATTTTTAAAAGGAGGGCCTTTTAACCAATCTCCCAAGCCCCATAAGTTATAAGATTATCTAAGATAAATCTACCCTTAATAAAACCCATCTTCTCCTTGCGAACTATTCATGCCACCAACAATCTAATCCTCGTGGCTAGTGCTTTTGCCAGAAATCTATAGGAGACATTCAACGGTGATTGGGTGCCACCCGCCCAAGTCTATTTAACACCTTTAGGGATAAATTTTATGATGCCAACATTAACCAACTCCTTTACATTTTCAAGTAGCAAAGGATTATGGTTTCATTAATGTATCTTTTAAATCTTTAACTAGGATGAAATTTTTGAAGGTTACAAACACGAAATTTTAATTTTAACATGCTCAATAAAGATCTCACATAAGTTTTCAAATGGAGTTTGTAAATTCTCTCTCCATGAATATATGGGATGAACCAAGGGCAAGTTGGATTAATGGTGAAATTACAATTTGACTGCCTTAATGAGAAAGATTAAGTCTAACATTTCTAAGATGTCTAGCTATATCTTGCACTTTCTTACCTCACAGACCTTCACTCAAAGATATTCAAGTCCTTGAACAAAGTGCAACCCAAGGGGCACTTAGGAAGGTTGCCCATTGTCACCATAGCAACTCTTCCTCTCACTTTAAGGCGTGTTATCATCCTTATACACACCTACAAGCGTGGAAAAGTCTCCAATCCACTTGGTGTGTCCTTGGAGGCACAATGCCTAAGTCAAAACCCACTGTCCCCTCGATTTGGACTTCTTCCGTCTAGGCTTACTCCTAGGAAAGATAAGGGGGGTAGACCCTACTTACTATGTAAGTTGATTAATGAATTCTATGAGTTAATTTTAGTTCGTTAAGTTAGGGGGAATCTAACCTATATGACAAGCAACAATGCAAATGCAAAGTTTTAATGAAAATCAAACCTTTCCCTAAAAGGACAACTAAGACTAGTGCCTAAAGATTGGGCAAGGAGTCAATTAAGTTTATACACAAAGAATGAATAAGTGATCTAACTACTTTACAATAAGTTACAAAGTGAAATACACAAATGAAATAATGTTGGGAACAAATATACAATGGAACTACAAGCTAGATAATAGCACTGTTGACCACCTATTCAACTAGGGGGTTGACTCCATGTACCATGAACATATGCACCTGATGGTGCTACCAAGTTGAAGACTTGTTGGTTCTACAAGGCAGTTTTGGCCTTCAGCACATTTTTGTAAATGGAATTGAAATATCCCTGATTCCGCCGATCGAGATATTTGCTACTGATCTACTATTCTGTCTTGCAAATCTGATACACTGGGGGTTTCTGGATGCGTTTCAGTTGTATGTTTGAGATCTTAATGGTTATTGCATGTGCATGTGGGTTATTGCATGTGCATGTTGGTCATTGCATGTGCATGTTGGTTATTACATGTGCATGTTGCATATTTAAGGTTTAAACAACATATAAAGGATGCATGCAAAAGTAGAGAACATCAACTGCCCAATATCATGTAAAATAACGGTTCGAGCATGGAAATACAATAGCCTACTGGAAATATAGAATATAAACGTCAGTCAGATCTCATGGATCAGTACTGGAATACAATCAAATAACATAAAAATACTCGTGATCAGAAGATGATGGCAGATCTGATGCATGCACGGATAGATCGTCAAAAATATGCGGTTCCGGAGAAATACAGTAACCGCTACCAGTTGGGAAAACTCGTCCAGAAGAATGGACCGTTGGAATGCGCCGGAAAATGATCCAATAGAAGCGCCCTGGCCTCTAAACTAAAATGGATGAGTGTCAGATCTCGGATCTGGTCTCTAAGGCACTGGATCTGGACCCCTAGGGGGTTTGCGCCCCTCCTAGAGCACTGGATGCACCCAAAAGGATTCCACCAACGGAATCTGCCGCTATATGGCTCAAAACGATCGTCTCGCCAAATAAGGAAATGGGTCGGAAGGATTTGTCTGGATCTGCTCTGAAACTCTGCATGCAACACCAAATGTCTGTCCGGAAGAGCTGCGCCCTAAATGGCTGAATGAGTCGATCTGCAAGATTCCACCGTCAGAATCTGATGATAGATGGCTCAATAGAAACGCCCTGACTGGATCTCAAATGGGTTGGAAGGAAACTGCAATCTGGATACGGGTCTCGCGCAGCTCTCCAAACCCTCAAACTAGATTACGCCCTCACTGGCTGAGCTACGCACTCTGCAATGGATACTCCTGAAAAGTACGGTGAAATACCTGGATGGTATCTCCGATGGGCTAGGGTGTGTCTCTCAACACCGAAACCGATCAATGGTGGTGGTTTCCTCCAG
>JASDQU010816613.1:16272-30972 GCA_032191745.1 Picea mariana
TAGACTAAGGGAGATGCTGTTATGTGCATTCAAATATGTATCAGCAATGTAGCCTAAAGCATGTGAGTTAAATTTTTTAAACCATTAACCCAAAACTGTTTTGAATTGTGTGCAGGTGAGCAGGGCCGAGGGTTGACTGTCATATAGATCAGACTTGCATTTCTGCATTGCTGCTTGATCATTATAGGCTAGTTTTCCCCCTTGGCCTGTAACAAAATAAAACTAACTCCTAGAACGTTAACTGTAAAACAAACTTAGCAACTAGGGACTACCCCCCTTGGCTTCCCTAGGAGTAAGCCTAGAAGGAAGAAATTCCAGTCAAGGTGACAGTGTGGGCTGGAGTTTAGACATTGTGTCTCCGAGGGCACACTAAGTGAGCAGGACTTAGCTCACGTCTGCAAGTGTGGATTAGGACGGCAACAATCCCCATTTGCGGTTCAAACTGCGAGGCCATTTTTTTTTTTTTCCTTAATTTTTTTTGTCAAGATTATTTGGAACTGATGATATGTGAAATTCTGCCTTTGGCATGCATTGAAGATGAAACGTTTCATGGTATTTGGGCAGTCAATCAGTTAGTGTCATCTGAAATGGACCGAATTCAACTTCCCACTAAAGACTATGTTCATGCGCTTTACAAAAGGAAGGCAGTCGAGAAGAATTGGGATACAAAGAATGAGACAGTCAAACCATATGGTGAGGCGATCATGTACTTATAAAGTTGTGACGAGTTGGTATATAGACCTGATAAACTTTATCTCAAAAGTCAAAACCCTTCAAAAGGGTTTATTGGACGAAGTAAAAAATCGTACGACAATGAGTAATTTCATGATGAATTCAGCGACTCGATTGCATTGGTACACGGATGCTCTTCATTTAGCAGTCCGCAATCTCGATCGGTTCCCTTTCGTGAAATAATTTGACGGGAATAATCGCGAATTTCTAAGATGGTCTTTACTGTTTGATGCTGCGAAGCATTTGGAAAGCCTCGAATAGACTCTTTGATGGGTCGATATCGAGCAAAAACTTAAGAAAGTGTTGAAATCAAAGATGAAGACATTTCCGGAAGATGAAGACGATAGAGCTGACCAGCACATTGTATCATAATTTACGGATAGAGATTCTACGTTGGATTTACAATGTCCACTATCTCCTGATGATGCCAAACTTCTGATGTGGTAGATACAGGAGGGGATTAAATACATGCATTTTGGTAATGTAAGGAACGAGGATATTAAAGACGGAAACATATGGTAAATATTGTCGATGACTCACGAATTTTGCTTTCTATTTTTCGCACCCGATGACCAACAATGTAAAATATCACAATTTCATTCAATTTTGGTTATGACACCTATTTATCGTGTTTCAATAGTTACCATGTTATATAGAAACTACGGCTCAGCATTAGACGGGTGCATTCTTTGGAACTTGTTGAAGCCATCTTCTCTTGGAAGACTTCCAATACAACATATCGTCCATAAAAAACACTCAAGGTATAAGGTTCCTAGAGCATATGACAATTTCAAAGAATATCTTTTGCAGATTGTATGTGAAAACCAAGTGATTGGAGAGACAAGATCAAAGAGGACTACACAACTTACACAGTATTTGCACGAGGATGGATATACAATACGTTGTATAACTGGATGTACTCAGCCAAGACATGTTGTGTGTTGCCATGCGAGTCAACAAAGAGATGGAAATGAAATTGGGAGATAAAGTTGGTTATTTTATTCCTCTTAAGGATTTAACTGGACCAAATACTCTAATTAATTATATGATTGATGGAGTGTGGTTGCGTGAAACGTTTTGTGAACCAGATCTACACCAGTACAATGTATCTTTCATGGATGAAGCACATAAAAGATCCTAAACTACAGATGTATTGTTCGGAATAGTTGCACCTTGTTACGACTTCAAGCTCATTGTAACATTTGCAAATATAAATGCACAAAAGGTTGCCATTTTCCTTGGAGTTGTACCTATTTTCCTTATATTTAGCTGGACATACTCTATCTATATACTCTGGAAAAACGTCTTGTGAAGACTATATAGAAAGAGCAGATAAACGTGCTGGTAATTTCTTATAGGTAAGATGCTAGATAAACGTGCTGATAATTTCTTATAGGCATGAGCATCTTTCACCACTACCCTTGCTCAAGGATCATCCAAATTAAAGCTTCTTATCAATGCTTCAAGGACGGAGGATTTTTGAAGAGGGAGGCAATGTAATAAACTTAAATTCATATATTAATAATGTATATTAAATAATTAAAGGTGAGGTTTCCTACCTAATCAAAAGGCACGTCTCTTCATGGAGACACCCCTTAAAATGTATTAATACTCGAGGTTCACCCTCATTGCAAATCATCCTATCATATCAATCAACTATTTAATATATTTAAATTTTATAGACATCATTATCTTAATTGCGTATAAGCAATTTTATGCTTATTACAAAAGTGCTTATTACAATCACCTTTTGGATCAGAACCTTGCTATTCTTGATTTTTCATCACAAAGTATAAGCTGGTTTTTCATTACGTGAGAGTAACAACGATGGAATGTAATTGAGTGCAGGTGGTCCTCTCCTTCCATGTCTTCTATTATCAAGCCAGTCATACCATTTTAAAGATAGATTCTGTTGGGAAACGTACCTTGAGTAGGAACTTCTTGCATAGGTTTAGTGTGAACGTGTTGGAAGTGGTTCGAGATATTTCTTTGGTGACCACCTTGGAAAGGTGATCACTAATTCCATCTTGTAATTTCACATAAAATAAAAAGTGAAGGTACAATGTTTTGAAGTCAACTAGTCTTAGGAATCTAAATGAAATGTTCTAGAAGTTCTAGAACAGTAGTGACTTTAATTAGGATTTAATCTTTAGCCATACATCTCAAGATTGAGGTAGGTGGTAGCTAGGATTGAGGAGATTAGTTATCTTCTCTCAAAGCATAAATAGGACAAGATAAGAGAGGTTAACCAGACACATGAGAAGACAGCAAGAGATCTGGAAGAGGGCAGAGTGCATTCAAGGAGAAGAAGAGGTGCAGATTGCTGAAGTGACCAGCAAGTACAACAGGCCATATAGGCCATACCACTTCTGTAGCAGTCATTTCTTCATACACAGGCCATGCATCCTCAAATCTGGTCGTACATTGTTGTTTGAGGTGATTTAATGGACCATACAACTGTTGGTTCAAAGCAGGTTGCAGAGGTCACCTTGTAAGGTTTTGATCAAATGACTGAAAAGTTGATTCGAAGGAGAAATCCCCGTGTATGTGTTTTATTTCTTCCATTCTTCATTTTTCAGCTATTGTGTGATGGATGTAATGTTCAGAATTTAATTTTCTGCCATTAAATAAATTCTGTTTTGAGTTATTTAGCATGAGAAAATTAGGACAGCAGTCACCTAGGCTTTAAAAATTTATATGGTATCATAGAAATTTCTCTGATCGAGATTCTTAAGGATTTACAGTAGTAAATCAACTGCCGGAAAGGACCAACTGTTAGAGGGTTTCAATATTTCTTTTAAGAACTAATTTTCAGATGTAGGAGTTTGAGCATTATATCTCTGAGATGGCCTCAACAAGCCTCAGATTTGAGGACAAACTAGATGGTGCCTCAAATTTCTTGTCATGGAAAGTGAGGGTTACACCCTTATTAGAAGAGAATGATCTTTGGGATATTGTCAAGGATGTTGTGCCTTCGCCTACAGATCCACAATAGTTGGCAGCTCATAAGATAAGGAAGTGAAGGCCAAGTGGATGATCATGGAAGCCATAAAGGATCATTTGATCTGTCATATATTTGAGAAAACAACCGGTAAAAAAAATGTTTGATGTCGTGGTTAGCCTTTACTAGAGTGAGAACATAAACAAAAAGATGATATTGCAAAACAAACTCAGATCCATAGAGATGACCAGATCAGATTTAGTCACTAGTTATCTTATGAAGGTCATGTGGATTCATGATCAACTTGCAACAATTGGGGAGAAGGTTGCAGATGTAGTGCTAGTGAACATGGCATTGAATGAATTTTCAACTTTATGGGAACCATTTGTCAAAGGTATTTGTGCTCGTGACAACCTTCCTAACCTTAAAAGGTTGTGGGATGACTCTATCAAGGAGGAGACTTGGATGGAGTCAATGACCAACAAGAAGGGTGGTAATGAGAAGCTGGCCTTATTTCGTTAGACAAATAAGGACAAATGTAAAGGACCTAGCAAGAGTAAGGGAAAGAGTGAAGCAAGAAGAAACCCTAATGAGTTGGCTAATAACCCCAGAAGACATGTCGGCTCAAGAGGATAACTTGTATTAGGTTATTAGCCTCCAAGAGAAGAAGTCGGTCAGAAGAAATAATATATATTGAACAGACAGATACCCAGAATAAGAAGTCGGCCCAGACAGTTAGCCAGATTTACTATAAATACAGGTAGCCAATCTTCATTCTGGCAGGCAGTCTCAGAATTGCAGAGCAACACTTGTGCGCACTGCAGTGCCCAGTTTTGTGTGCAGGTTTGGAGGAGATCTACCATTGCAGCTGCTACAGCTAGCAGATCACGTTTGGCTTGGACTATCTCTTGGTTAGGGTTTGGACTATCTGATCAGCTCTTGTTGGTGTGCTATCCTTGGGGAAAGGTGCACTACCCTTTGTTTGGCTATCTAGCCTAGGGTTTGCTTCCAGAGTGATTCTCTGTCAAGGTTAAGGTGCTCGGAGGGTGGCTTCAGCCTATGGTTGGGTGACAATAGCGATATTGTCAATGGTAAAACGAGCACATTCATTCATATTCTAACAATATGTTGGCCTTAGCCATATACATTAATGATATTGTATGGGTCCATTGTAGCCACATGTGAAGATTACACCATCCTCAACAATAACCCAATCTAGAGAGGATCCACAAGGCATGTCATCGATACCGCCAATGATGTTAGGAGTGAGCAAGGATGCCATCACATCAACCCTAGGGACTTTCATTCCAAAGCCAACTTCTTGATTGACAAAGCTTGTGGTGCAGGCCAAAGTAACTAAACTTGACTAAACAGAAGACTTGTTTTGGCAGAAGGGTCAAACTTGACTTGTGATTCGACGAACACTTGAGGGATGACCCGACAAAGACTCTACAAATAGAAAAATGCAAAAAATACAATAATTTCTAGAAAAGTATACATGTTTTGCATTGAAATTAGATATGAAAGATTATACTGAATATAATGCAAAGATAGCATATTGGAGTCCCAAAATTGTATAACTAAGTGCATTATACATCAAAAATGCCATGGACCATGGCATGTAGTTTTGAATCAAAATGTTGTTGTGCCTTGGTAGAGTTAGGTTGATGATGTCATGCCCAAGCTTGCTCCAAGATGCCCTGGGTCTCATTGCAAAATGCTAAAACCCTAGTAAAAACCCTACTCCAAATCCCACTCAGAGAAGATCGAAAAGGTGAGGAGAAAACGATGTTTTTGGCCTTTTATAACATATAGTCAATGTCTGATTGTGGTTAACTTGTCAGACCCGACCAAGTCCAGCAAGTCTTGTCGGACTAGGCCGAGTCTGACTTAGGTCTAACTATGTGGCCGAGTGTGGCCGAGCCTAGTCTGAACTGACCTGTTTTGCAGGATGGGTTGGGTCTACCTGGACTTCGCTGGGTCCTATTACTACGTTGCAGGCAATGCCTCGTAAACCATTTTTATCTCACAATTTGTTATGCATGTGGTATTATTCTCGACACACATCACACATAGATGGCAAGAGTAGAGTAATCATTAAGTGGAACCAAATCCAACCATAGGGATATGATACTGTAGTAATAGCTTGTAATACATCACAAAGATAATGGCCCCAAGCTAGAGAGGGCCCATAAGGCATGATACCAATACCGCTGACAATGTTAGTACTGGAGAGAGGGAGGATGCTATCAAATATTTAAGCTTGATATAGAAAACTTGATTTGAAAGAACTTCCAGGCAAATAAAATCTTTTCATTGCTGAATATTTAAGCCCTTTTCATCACATGGACAGAGCAAGATATGAGATAACAGATATTAAGTTTTAACCAATAGGCCCCTTATATCAACTTAAAGTTTTTTGCTAATAGGTGACATTTACTATTCTGTAAAGAACATTTTTACTCCTATATATGATATGAAAGATTGCGAAAGAACAATGTAACTGCAGACTATTCATCTTTCATTTGGAAGCAAAGGGTTTTTAAGCCAGAGGCATGCTGTAGCACAAGTTTAGTTGAAAGAAAAAACCCCCTATTTGTTGTTGCCAGTGACCTTATATGATCTTTATGTTGAATCGATTGCTAAGATTTGGTGTGTACTTGTTTGCAGGAGTATGTGAAAAATATATCAGCTAGTGGCATGCAGCAAAATTATGGCTTTGAGGGCCACATAAATGCATGTTGGACACACCAGATCACATCCAGGGAATATGAGATAGTCCAAAACTCTGGGTTTCTTGTTGCAGTTATCCATGGAAGGTCGTCAAATCTCACTCTTTTATAATACTCAAAGTTCCCATTTTTTAACGATATGTGAGAAACTATGCTGATAAAACTTGGATGAAATTATACGGTGTGAAACAAATGAAAGCGACATGAACATTGAGTACTACATCCTGTATAACATTTTTGTAGTATTCAAATTGTTATCTCCTTGAATATTATATACCTTTTCCATTCTGAATTCCCAGACTTAATTCAGAGGTTAGAAGATAAAAGTCTTTCCCAGTTGTTGGAAAAGCAACATAATCAACAATCCAGGATTTGACTTCTTACCAGTTTGGAAATTATTTGACATATTGTATCAGTACACATTCTATGGGGCCTTCATCAACATAAAATTGTCGGTAGTATCTGGTTTCTGATCAGCTTTATTATCTTACTTTAGCTTAGCCATAGATGCATTTAGAAACAGAGAAACAGTTATTATACAAGAAATGACAGTATGATGAGTGGGTGATTTTTTTTTTGACTGGCGGAATCAGCAACTAGCTGGGCTTGTACTCGCGTGACACGGGTCTGATTCCGACCGTTACCAGTACAACCTCAAGGTGTGCCCACGATGTCCCTTACATGGCACACAACTTAATCCGGGGTTTCAAACTGGTGACTTCACATAACGGAGTGCCTTAACAGTACACTCCACCGACTGCCCTACACCCCGGGGGCGATGAGTGGATGAATTATTAAAATTATAATAAAATTATAATTAATATTAATAGAAAATGTGGAAAAAATTTGTTGCATAGTAATTTTCCATGTGTATTGACTTTCTGCATGTTTTAAATATACGATAAAGGGAAACATCCTTTCCTATAGGTATCTTTTTAACCCCTGTTTTTGGTTATCCCCCTTACTGTGATAGGCATTAAATTATTAATATCTGACAAGCTGCTTTCACTTGTGTGTAGACATGATATTATTGCACAAGTACGACATGCCAGGCAAATCGCAAAGAAGTTGTACCCAGTAGCAAGGATGATAGATATCCATGGTGGTCATTTAGTCAGTAATGAAAGACCTGAAGAGGTATATCTAAGTTACAATGGCTGTAGTTTCTCTGGTTAAAACTAACAAGAACATACAATAACAATGCTGTTAGCTCATAATTTTGAAGTTCCCGCATGCTGTTTGACGTTTGTTACCATGTACTACATGTTTCAAGACCTGAAGAAGTTTTCCTAATCTACAATTGCCACTGACATTTCTAGATAAAATTCCGAGATCAAACAATAATCATTGTATAAACGTCATAATTTTCCTATTCTGTTTATTTATTTGGACTTTGTTACTATGTTATTTATTTCAAAACTCTAAACGTTAGGTAAAAAGACTTCATATATTGTTCTTTGTTTTTTTCTATTGTACAAATATTCAACCATTTTCAATAGGGCTCATGATGGAGTCTATTTCTGTTCAGAGCTCCTTGTGGAAACATTAATCAGTTTTTATTCTCTTTGTCATTGCAAAAAGTTAGCTCCTATGATAGTAAAGTTATGGAAACACTAAACTAGCTAGTGTCAACTCGGACTCTGGGCCAATTTCTAAATTGGCATCATGTTAGATTGACTATGAATAAATTCACAAATTTATACTGGGAGTGTACCTCGATGGCAATGGATTAGTTGTGGCTGTAAGAGGTCATAACCATATTAATGACTCCCTGTTTAAATTCCTTCTTGCTTGTTTTCATGCGCATTTTCCCGGAGGTTGGTAACTATGTGATCGTATTTTACGTATCGAAAGAGTTACTTCCTTATATAAATAATTAAACTGAGTGACTTCTCCATTAAAAGCCAAAGATTCAGATGACGTGGAAATGCTCGTTGATATCCCATGAAATTAATCTTAAAAAATTATTACGAGGGGCGTGTACTTGACTGGACAGAAGAGAGCCCATCAAATCTGACCACTCAAACCAAAAATAGATGCGAATCATGAGATATATGCGTTGCAAAAATTCTGCAATTTTTTATGTCAGTCGGATCTAATTTGCTGATTCAATCATCCAAACAAATTGGATATTCGTAGTGCATGTTAGGTAAAGAAGAACAAAGTCTTCTTCTGTTGGCTCATAAATTATATTCTTGTTGCTAATGTTCAGTGAATGGGTCAGCAATTTTCATACTGAATGAGGACAAGAAGACCTCAACATATTCCAGTTGGTTCATGGTGTTTGGAGGATTCATTCACAACTTCAAGTTCTGTTTTAGTTAGTTAATGTTTTTCCTGTACCTGCCTTTTTCTTTTATCTGAAGGAATTTATCAGCATTAAGCATCTGACATCCAAGGGAGGTTAAGAGCAGGAAGGAGTCTGCCAGAAATTGTAATTGTTTCTTTTCAGTATGAACCTGCAGATTAATTATGATCGTGAACATGCACATAATCATAATCCAGATCACATTCATGGCAGACAGAAACAGGCAGTTTTACTTTGAAAAGTTGTAAAATGACACAGTGAAAAAAGACTAGTTTCTAGGAGTACTAGTCTGAATTTAATGCCAACTTTGACCTTAGAAGACCAATCTGGAAATGTCTGCAATCTTAAAATTAAAAATTAAATGTGTTCTAAATATGTTTGTGATAGTTTTTGAAAACCATGAGCATGGAAGATCAAGCTGGAAATGCCCATAATCTTAAAATCTTTGGAAACAGATTTGTTTCAAACATGAGTGTGATTGAGTTTTGGTTTGTCATTTGGCAGGTGAATCATTTTCTTCTGGAGCTTATCAAGTCTGCGGAATCTAACTTGCAGCCTCGTGAATGGGTAAACCTCTCTCATACTGAAATGGGTAAGGGGCCAAACATCTATTTTGAATTATTGAATATCTGTTCTTTTGTTGTTTGAAGAGGATTGCAGGCTAATATAGCGTGCATCTATGTGACTATGTTGTCCACTAACATTTTCACTACCCTGGCAGGAAGCGGAATGCACGACACATCATCCCAAAAAGAAGAAGACAATTTCTTTTATTGCACTGCATTCTTTTACGATACCTGCAGAAATCTGCAGGCTTGCCTCTTTTACTTGTTGGGATTGTTTGTGTCGGTATTCGAATATGTAAAAGGATTCTTTCTATCTCTAAGAAAGGAGAAAATCGAACCTTTTGGCGATCATACCAGCCTCGATGATTCAAATCCCCCCGTAGGAACTTCAAAGTCAGGTGTAGTTGTGCCACAGTAATACTAAGCTAGTGACGTGTAAAGTCCTAGCAGTATGCTCTCTTCGTTTTTTGAATTGATTATTGCCATTGATAAAAGTTGTATCCCTCAAAGGGAATATTTCGTTCATAAAAATTCTTTATCTGTTGATGCAAGTTACATTAAAATCCATTTCGGATCCAGGTCACTGTAGATGATTTTTATTAACTAAAACTAGAAATTTCCACTAACATATTGAAAAAAAAGCACTGCTATGCTGACAAGCTTCATAAACCACATAAAAAATTATATACTGCAAGTAAAAGTGACTAATGGAGAGACAGCACTGTCATCCGATTACCAACAGCTAATGGCTTATTGTTGTTTAAAACTGAATAATGACAAGAATTTTGCCATCCACCATCAAAATAGAAAAGATTCAAGTTCTCATTAATTGGTTGAAAGAGAAACCCAAAGCTTGATATACAATCCTTCAAAGCCTAAAATGAATTTACCATTCCAAGTCTATTGTCTGCAAAACTTATGATTCTAAGTTTTCAAAATCAAACTGCTTATAGAACAACAAATTCACTACGAATGAAAATTCAAGTTTCCCTCAAAACTGTTTATAAAACAACAATTCATTACCAAAGATTCAATTTTCCCTTGATGGAAATAGAAAGCAAATTCCTAGTTCATGAACTAAAATATAACTAACAAATGAGTGGAGCTTTTAATAACCCCGGATCTAAATTAAAGAAGGTAAGAGTCGGGAAAATTATTTTTATTTTCCACAGGACTTGCCTGCAAAGTTTTACCAATGTTAGAGCTGTATGTAGACACTTATGATAGGAATGGCATTGACATTCTATCTCCGTTCACTCTTTAATAACCTTAACATTGAGAAATTACCAAGAAACTTGTTATGGGTTGGTTGCTTTGACACCTTACTACTATTTCACGCGCGTCCACATTTGTAGAAAAACAGAGTGAATAATATGCAGCTCGACCCATTTAAATAAAAACATAGTGGTTAGTATGCAGTTCGACCAATTTAAATACTAGAGGTAGTAGATGATCATTCATTACATTGAAACCATAGGTGAGAAAATAACAGTGTTTATTATCAAAATTTCCATGTGACATTCATTTTCATTTTCATGTCAAGCATACATGACAAGCAAATTCTCCTAGGCAAGAAGCAACTCTTGAGAGGCTCTCGTTTTTTTCTAGACGAAGATTTAACTATTAGACAACAAGGGGAAAGAAGGGAAGAGTTGTCAAAGGTTAGGGCAGCAAGGGATGAGGGCAAAAAGGCATGGTTGTTCAAAGGAAAAGTTGTTATTTCATTTTTTGGTCCTCATTCTAAAACGGGACAGCAAGTTGGTAGCCAAGAAGAGACAACAATTTCATTAGCAGGAAACTATGCAACAAGGTTAGTATGGACAAATAGGGGTGAAGACTCAACTTTGAGTCTTGTATGCCAAAACAAATAGCAATCAAGTTATTCCTAGCTTTTCTTAAGATTAGCTTGTTGGAATTGCAGAGGTTATCCTTGGAGGCAGGGACCTGTGTTGTAACATCATCAGAATTGCAACATGTTATTTTGCTCGACAAGTTTCAAAAACTTACAAAAGTAGGGGGCTTGACCACAAAGACCCCTTTGCAGCCTTAGAAAACGATATTGCAGCGTACTCTCAACTAAGTGAAGTCCTTAAAGTGGGTGATTTCAATGCTAGGACAACATGTGAACAAGCTAGTATTCTTTGTTGTAAGGAAGACTGCAATCCCATTTGGCTTACAGAAGAAAGAAATCATCAGTGGACAAGAGTTTCAGAGGACAACAAAAGATACAACTTTTTTGGGGAACAACTGCTTGTTTTATGTGGGACATTTGACTTAGTTATTTTTAATGGGTTGGCTAGATGGGCGAATTTTGACAATTTCACTTGCAATACCTACAATGGAGCAAATGTAGTAGACTATGCAATTTGCACACATGGTTTGTGTGATAAAATGGAGGAAGTTTTGATTGGTGAACAACTGTGGGAGTTGAAATCTGATCATAAACTGATCTATTTAAGTCTCACTTGGGTTGAACAACAACAACATGGGACTAAAAATCAACACATTCAACAACCTCCTTCAAAGGGGAGAATTCTTTTGACTCAAAAAAACTGTAACACCTTCAAGATAGCGCCAAAGAGATTGTTTAACAAGGAGAAAATTTAGTCCCAGGGCCTTCATAGCCACGAGCTAACAAATTTAATCCAAAGCGCACTTACATAATGCAAAAGAGCAAAAAATAGGAAATCTGAAACAAACTGCTTTCCGGTTAATGTTTGGTTTGATGACTAATGCAAAACAACAAGGAGAACTTTGAAAGAGTCAAGCCAGAAAGAAATAAACATAAAAGCCTACAAACAAATTGTAAGAAAGAAAAAATTTGATTTCATGATCTCAAGGAGGGAGGAACTAATCTTCTCGGGGAAAAATAACCCCAAGTTATTTTGGAAGGAACTTCAAACGAGAAAGAAACAAACTGAAAATAATATCACAACTTATCAATGGTTCAAGTATGCAAAGTAGCTTTATGAGCAAGATCCTAAGGTGGACCCCCCTCCCTTGGTCACCACTACTACTAAGCTCTTCACCGTGCAAGAACTTGAGGTGGCTATCAAAAAGTTGGGTGTTGGAAAAACAAAAGATTTAGTTGAACTTCAAGAAGAATATTTAAAGTGGGGTTCAAAAACTCTTGCACCTCACATTATGAAAATTTTCAACATCATTCATCAAGGATTCCCTACAGATTGGACAACGAGCCTAGCAATACCACTTTTCAAGAGTGGGGATGTCAACAATCCCTCCAACTATAGGACCATAATGATAAACCCCTTCTTTGCAAAGTTATTAAGAAGTATGATAGAAAATAGAATCAGCAAGTGGGCGGAAGAAGGAGATAAACGTGCTAAAGGGCAAGTAGGTATCAGACCTAAACACTCAACGATTGATCACGATATAACTCTAAGGCACATCATTGAAAAAGTGTGGGAGAAAAAAGAGGAAGCCTTTTGTTGCTTTGTTGATTTCAAAAAAGCTTTTGACACGGTCCCTAGAGATAAGCTTTGGCATAGAATGTAGGAACTTGGGGTTCCTATGCATCTTAGAGCAGCCGTCCATAGGATATATGAGGAGGTTAAAGTCAAAATCAGAATGCCAGCTGGTATCTCCGAAATTTTTAGGAGTGATATCAGAGTCGAGCAAGGGTGCCCATTGTCCCCTACCCTTTTTGGTTTATATATAGACAAATTTGAAGAGTGGTTAAAGTTACAGGAGGGTGATGGTGCTCTTTTGGGTGATTTTGTTATAAGACTTCTTTTGTATGCAGATGACCTTATTCTGATTGCTAAATCCACTCTTGGGTTGCAAGAACACTTAATTTATCTTGAACACTTTTGTAGTACAGTGGGGATGTAAGTCAATACTAGCAAGACGAAAGCGGTAGTTTTTTTTAGAAAGATAAAACATAATCAACATAAGTTCTACTTTCAAGGCAACAATCTTGAAGAAGTGGCAGATTACAAATACCTCTGAATTGACTTCAACAAAAATATAAGTTTGTAATGTCATCATTTTGGGACATTATAACATTACAACATTTCAGAGTGTTATGCCTACCCGAGTAGCCAGATAGGGGTGACATAGAGTCCGAGAGATATTGAGGGGTTTATTTGGGCCCGACTTGCATCGATCATCATCAGGATCCATTCCGCATAGCTGGGCTTTGGTTTCGTTGCATTCCAACAATTTTCGTAATTTTGAGTTATTATGGGTCATATCTTGATTAAATTCATTAAGAAGGTCATAATGGGCACATTACTTGGAGAAACCTCTTAGTGTAATAGCTCATCAGAATCGGGAGGAAGAGCACTACAAGATAAGATGATGAGAAGTGACTTTCAGTGGCCAGAGAAGCCATCAAGATGGATAAATCACTTTTTAGAGGTAAAATGGTTAATTAATTAATTATTTAAGTGATTTAATCAAGGAATAATAAAGGAAGGGTAAAGCAATCTAATTCATTATGCATTGTTATGATTTGATGTTGAGAGTTCCCAGAGGAGGAGGAGAGCCGACCTTACTGTTTTGTGGATTTCTGGAGGAAACCACCACCATTGATCGGTTTCGGTGTTGAGAGACACACCCTAGCCCATCGAAGATACCATCCAAGTATTTCATCGTACTTTTCAAGAGTATCCATTGCAAAGTGTGCAGCTCAGCCAGTGAGGGCGCAAGTCAATTTGAGGGTTTGGAGAGCTGCACAAGATCCGTATCCAGATTGCAGTTTTCTTCCAACCCATTTGAGATCCAGCCAGGGCGCTTCTATTGAGCCATCTATCGTCAGATTCTGACGGTGGAATCTTGTAGATCGACTCATTCAACCATTTAGGGCTCAGCTCTTCCGGACAGACATTTGGTGTTGCATGCAGAGTATCAGAGCAGATTCGGACAAATCCTTCCGACCCATTTCCTTATTTGGCAAGACGATCATTTTGAGACATATAGCAGTAGATTCCGTTGTTCGAATCCTTTGGGGCGCATCCAGTGCTCCAGGAGATGCGCAAACCCCCCAGAGGTCCAGATCTAGTGCCTCAGAGACCAGATTCGAGATCCGACACTCACCCATTTTAGTCTAGAGGCCAGGGCGCTTCTTTTGGAGCAGTTTCCAGCGTATTCCGATGGTCTGAACTTCTGGACGAGTTTTCCAGCTGGTAGCGGTTACCGTACTTCGTCGGAATCGCATATTTTCGTCGATCTATCCGTGCATGCATCAGATCTGCTATCATCTTCTAATCACGAGTATTTTTATGTTATTTGATTGTATTCCAGTTTTGATCCATGAGATCTGGCTGATGTTTATATTCTATATTTCCAGTAAGCTATTGTATTTCCATGCTCGAACCGTATAATACATGATATTGGGCAGTTGATGTTCTTTACTTCTGCATGCATCCTTTATATGTTGTTTAAACCATGAATATGCAA
>JASDQU010816613.1:35036-64119 GCA_032191745.1 Picea mariana
CTTCCCTGTTAAGCAATGTTGAGGATTCAATACTTCAGCATACTGGTGACACTTGTGAGGATTCATATGTGTTGGCACTTAGACATGATGAGATTAGGAGGTTGGATGACCTACCTATGGGTGTAGACATGGCTTCCAGAAAGTCATGTATGGAGGATGATGAGCTTCCTATGATGAGCGAGCCACATTTTTCATCTTCTCAGTCAAATATGTTGGCCACGACACACGATGATATCAGTGGCATTTCTGATATGGTAGAGGAGCCTTGTGTGGGGATTGTACACAAGGGACATATGGATCTGCAGACCTAGGAGGAGAGGTATGGCTTGGAGATAGTTGACCTTACACATACCTATCAGTGTGAGGAGAGTGAGTCACCACTCTTGGAGATTCCATTGATGGACCAGGTTGTGGAGACCGACAACTTGTTGGGACACTTACTCCCAGGATCGATCTACAGTGATGATGATACACTCCTTATTGGTCGGGATGACCATATAAGTGTTTGGACACATCTGTATGGGATCCAGGCACAGATGATATTAGTAGGGTGAGCGCACAAGACGATACAACTGTCCATACAAGATACAATGTGATTCAGATGGGGGTAGCAGTTGGTGATGGTGTGCAGTGGCCTACAGGAGGACTTAGTAGCAAGTTCAGTGCCTTATCTTTTGAGGAGTGTGTTGTTGGGGATTCCATTGTTGACACTAGCAGTGAGGGGCATGAGGTAGAACCTCAGTGGGACTGTGATCAGGAGTCACAACACTGGGCATGATCATGGCAACCATTCGATGCATTGATGATACACACGCATTGGTGGCAGGTTATTGTTGGAGGGCCTCGATGGCACATGATAGTTCAGATAGGGGACTTGCCATTGATGACTTCCATACACTCATGGAGAGAGTGATTGTGATGAGGGTTGACTACCAGTAGTTATTGATGGATAGAGATTACCTATTGGAGATTGGCGAGATGTATCACAGGGCACTAAGGGAGCATGAGCTTGAGGTGGACCAACTCACTCATGAGTTGGTGAGCACATGAGGATTCTTGGAAGGCACACAGACAACCCTTCAGGAATCAGAGTCCAGATTAGATGAGCTCTTTGAGGAGACTGGTCAGAGATACACTATATCTATCTCGGCAAAGAGTCATATATGTTCCTCAGTTACATTGCTAGAGGATATCTGGGTGTCGCAGGGGCCACCATTCATGGGTAGTTCTGAGACAATTGGTCATACACATACACATGAGGATTCCAAAGCTAGGGGCAATTATGAGGATGCTTTCATTTGTGTTCCAGGATTGGTTGATATCCACACAAAGGTTGATCTGGCAATACACCTTGGACATATGATGATGAGAGATATGTACAGTGGGATTCACGGTGACACATTGGATGGCAGGGAGGAGACACACTTAGTGGAGCATGGAGATTCCTCTCCCTTGCAGCAACACATAGTTCTGGGAGATCACCTTCACAAAAGCAGTAACTATCTGAGTGATGATGGAGGGAGAGTGATTGACCAAGAGTTTGTGGAGTTATCTATTGTTGTACCCGATAGTTGGAGTTTAGGCGATTATTCACCATGGGTGCTAGTGGATGAGATTTTGGTCCAATCCTGGGGATTGACCAAAGCATATGATACTTTCCAGTCCTACAGTTGGGTGCAGATATTTATGATAGCCTTTCCCGACACTTTTATCATTGACAACAACATAGGGGGTGCTAGACAATGGCAGGGGACATGGAGAGTTGGTAGGCTGAAACCACCTAACAGGAGTATCTTGATTGCATATAGCAGGATAGGGGTGGATCATCAGGGGCAGATAGTTGAGGTCCTAGGCGTGATGGAGAGTATCCTAGGCCATGGGACAGAGGATAACTCAGAGGTTGTTACATATTCAGACTCTCATTGGGATGAGGGTGGATAGATTTCGACAGTTACTAGTAGGGCACATCAACAATTAGTGGGGATTGGAAATGACGAGCTTCCAAATTTGACATGGGATCCTAGAGTCCATTGGGTCGATAGTTTGTTTCATCTTATGAGGATCCATGTGTGGAGGGTCCAGTATAGATACTTTGAGCAGACAATCATGATTAGAGTAGAGCAACATCAGCATGATGGTCCTTGTTAGAGACTAGCATGGGACCCTGGGATTACAGGGCTGGGCATTTCATTGAGTGATGGAGACGAGTGGACGTTTGCAGGGGGAAGTCACTTTGATTTTTCATTGAGTTTCAGTATTGGGGAGAGCACGTCACTCGCTAGTGATTCGTTGAGGTCTTTTAGTACCTCACTATGGCAGTAGCATGTTCAGTCGGTGGGGGTCGTGCTGAGTTTGGTATGGTCTGGTAGGATAGACCCATTTTGGGTTGAGGCCATCTTTTATGTGCAGGAGACTCATGGTGTTGATATGTTAAAGAACTATACTCCACATGGCATTGCAATTCACATTCTGATATGGGATCTAGGGATTGGAGTGCTTGGTAGTTCAACGTTTGATCGAGTTGAGTTTCGAGTAGAGTGGTTGCTTGGGGAGTTGACTGAGATTCTTTGGCCATTGATCATTCTACTCATCAAGAGCATGTGGGTGTCATGCGTGGTGAGCACTTGGAGAGACCACATCTTGAGGGGAGTCTACCTTGTGCCACACATGTGAATATGGGACCCCGGTATCATATGTAGTTGGATTCAATTATTGCTTGAGGATAAGCAATATTTCGGCAGAGAGGACTGTAATGTCCCCATTTTGAGACATTATAACATTACAACATTTCAAAGTGTTATGCCTACCCGAGTAACTATATAAGGGTGATAGAGAGTTCGAGAGATATTGAGGGGTTTATTTGGGCTTGACTTGCATCGATCATCATCAGGATCCATTCCGCATAGCTGGGCTTTGGTTTCGTTGCATTTCGACGATTTTCGTAATTTTGAGTTATTATGGGTCATATCTTAATTAAATTCACTAAGGAGGTCATAATGGGCATATTACTTGGAGAAACCTCTTAGTGTAATAGCTCATCGAAATCGGGAGGAAGAGCACTACAGGGTAAGATGATGAGAAGTGACTTTCAGTGGTCGAAGAAGCTATCAGGATGGATAAATCACTTTTTAGAGGTAAAATGGTTAATTAATTAATTAATTAAGTGATTTAATCAAGGAATAATAAAATAAAGTAAAATTCACTTGGAGAGAAAAGGTCAACAACGAATTAGGGTTTCGGGAAGCTATAAAGGAAGGGTAAAGCAACCTAATTCATTATGCATTGTTATGATTTGATGTTGAGAGTTCCCAGAGGAGGAGGAGAGCCGACCTTAATGTTTTGTGAATTTCTGGAGGAAACCACCACCATTGATCGGTTTCAGTGTTGAGAGACACACCCTAGCCCATCGAAGATACCATCTAGATATTTCATCGTACTTTTCAGGAGTATCCATTGTAGAGTGCACAGCTCAACGAGTGAGGGCGCAGGTCAGTTTGAGGGTTTGGAGAGCTGCACGAGATCTGTATCCAGATTACAATTTCCTTCCAACCCATTTGAGATCCAGCGAGGGCGCTTCTATTGAGCCATCTATCGTCAGATTCTGATGGTGGAATCTTGTAGATCGACTCATTTAGCCATTTAGGGCGCAGCTCTTCCGGACAAACATTTGGTATTGCATGCAGAGTATCAGAGCAGATCCGGACAAATCCTTCCGACTCATTTCCTTATTTGGTGAGACGATCGTTTTGAGCCATATAGCAGCAGATTCTGTTGGGGGAATCCTTTGGGGCGCATCCAGTGCTCCAGGAGGTGCGCAAACCCCCCGGGGGTCCAAATTCAGTGCCTTAGAGACCAGATTCGAGATCCGACACTCACCCATTTCAGTCTAAAGGCCAGGGCACTTCTTTTGGAGCAGTTTCCAGCGTATTCCGACGGTTTGAACTTCTAGACAAGTTTTCCAGCTGGTAGCGGTTACCATACTTTGCCGGAATCACATATTTTCATCGATCTATCCGTGCATGCATCATATCTGCTATCATCTTCTAATCATGGGTATTTTTATGTTATTTGATTGTATTCCAGCTCTGATCCATGAGATCTGGCTGACGTTTATATTCTATATTTTTAGTAGGCTATTGTATTTCCATGTTCAAATCGTATAATACATGATATTGGACAGTGGATGTTCTTTACTTCTGCATGCATCCTTTATATGTTGTTTAAACCATGAATATGCAACATGCACATGCAATAACCAACATGCACATGAAATAACCCACATGCACATGCAATAACCATCAAGATCTCAAACATACAAATGAAACACATCCAGAAACCCCTAGTGTATCAGATCTGCAAGACAGAATAATAGATTAGTAGAAAATATCTTGATCAGTGGGATCATGGATATTACAAAGTTGGGAAGGTTGCAGAAAGAAAAAAACTTTGGGAGGTTGGAAAGCGTTCTATGCTTTTCAAAATAGGTGCAAAGAGGCAACGCTATGGGATTGAAAGACTATGCAAACTCTCTTTGGGATTTTAGTGATTCTGGTGGTTCTATATGGTTGTGAAGTGTGGGCCAGCAACACATCTGACTTACAGTGGAAGCAAATTGAGAAGATTCAAAAACACTTGATCACAAACAAGTTTAAAATTAAAAGTTCAATCCCTTATGATATCATGTTGAGTGAAATGGGCGTTGCTCCTATTGAAGCAATTTCTATGGTGTGTCTCATAAGATATCTAAAAACAATTGAGCAAATGGAAGATAGTCGGTGGCATAAGGTCGTCTTCAATGACATATTGTGAAAAAGAAAGAAGACGTGGATGCGACAAAATATTAAATGGCTTAGTAAATGGGATATCCACTTGAGCAGGTGCCCTACGGACAATAAAGAGATAAAGGATTTTGTTATTGATAGGTTCCACAAGCGAACTTGGGATAAAGGGCTCGAGAGAAAGAAAGAGTATTATATTGAAGAGTTTAATCCCACATACAATCATCATCAAAAAACGTACATAGGGGCCAATATATGTTGGAGAGACAAAATTCTTATTGCCCAATTAAGAACCAATTCCCATCAACTCTGTTGTGAAACTGGGCGTCGGAAAAGACCAAAAGAAGCTTGGGAAGAAAGGGTGTGTGTGTTTTGCACCTCCGGAAAAGTGGAAACAAAAAATAAATTCATTTTAGAGTGTGAAGCCTTCAAAGACAATAGGGACAACTATATAAGTATCTTGGCAGTTAGCTCTTGGAATAATTTATTCAGCGAGGGGACAATGGAGAAATTGGGGGAACTCATCATCAACTTGAACAAGAAAAGGGATTGAATACATAAATCAGTGTGTGAGGTTCTCTGTACCATAGGCTATTGTTAGCCTCATGGACGTTAAAATCATTTTCTTTCTTTCTTTCTTATTCATGTGACAAAAGCACAAAAACCACGTATGCTCGACCCTGAAGCTGTAACTTTTATATTAAATAATGTTGGGACTCCTGAAGGTGGAAACCCATTGAAATGCATTATATTTGAAAGCATCTTAAACTTTTTTTTTTAAATGAAACCACAACCAATACGAGTATAAGACCATCAATTTTAATGTCGATGTTACAACTCATAACGATGCGCTTTAACAAAAATACTAAAAGAGAAATGAGTAAAAATATTATAACATATCCATATAATGATATGTTTTTTATTAATGAGTCTTAATAACATTATTTTTTCCAGTGAAAAAAGCAAGTAATTTTATTTATATAGACAAAATTACATCATCAAATGCCCCTGGTATTCATGTGGATATATAGCTCATACATATTCCCACCTGAAAGTTAAGCCAATTCCAAAAAAACATAGACGGAAACATAAAAACAAGCTTAGAGCAAACAAAAGTTTTTGAAACCTATAGGTTCTAAAAGTGTGCTCAAAATACTCATATTTATCTTGTACTGTCAACTTAAGATAAAAGGTCAGCAATGAATTGTTATTTAGAGAGAAAGCCAAGAGTTGTGAAGAAATTTTGAGGAGCCTTGTGAGCCCTTTTCCCAAAATTTCCATATTCTTTGGTCCAAGTCCAATCCAACTTTTGAGAGCTGATCCACTTCTTTGTTCCATTCCTTGTAGACATGTGAAAAAGTGATATGAGAGAAGGAAACAAGTGTTCTTTTGATGTCATCCAACATAGGCTGTATGGTGTAGTTGTGAAGGGTGTGAGTGTCATTCATATAGTTTATAACAAATATTGAGTCCCCATAGATATTTGGTTGGGAGATTCCTTTTTCCTTGGCTAAGAGAACCAAGAGTTTTAAAGCCAAGAATTCGCTGAAGTTATTTGTAGCCTCGCTTAGGCTTGCCGGAAAAGAGAAGGTGGAATATTCAACAAGGTATATAATTCCCCCAACTCCACCCCTTGTTGGTGACCCTTGAGTAGCTCCATTAAAGAAGGCCCAGGGAATGTTTTTCTGAATTGTTGGCATTAAACAATTTGGAGGTTGTGTATGAGAATCGTGTTGCGGGAATGAATCCAGAATTGATAAGACATTATAGGCACATCGAGAAGAAGAGGGTTCTAGGTCTTCAAAGATAGCATGGTTCCTCGCTAGCCAGATTCCCCAGGCAGTGATCAGAGGTAGAGCTTTGATGTAACAAGAATTTGGATCATCCATCTAAGATTTCAACGTTGCTTCAATCATCTCTCCTCTCCAACGAATTGATGTACTCACCTATCTGTGAAGTTCTTTCCAAATCGATACAGAGAATGGGAAATTTATGAACAATTGTAAACTAGTTTCACTATCCTATTTACAAAGGGGACATCTGCTTGGGCCTACAAAGTTTATTTTATGCAGGTTTTCTCATGTGGGAAATTTGTTTAGGAATAGGAGCCAAATAAATAATTTTGATTTTGTTTGGAATTTTTTCTTCCACGGGGTAATTCCCCACCACAGGGGAGAGGCTACAATGTTTTCTTGGATTAAAGCAGAGTAACCATGTTTAGGGGCATACCCCTCGACTGGGTTGACATACCAAATCATAGAGTATTCTTAGTCTGTAGGATATACCAAGGATTTTTTTAAGGCACTTACATAGTCTAGCCAAAGAGGAGCATGGATTTATTCAAACCCAAATTCCTTCCACCCAAGCCATCGAGATTGGATTGTTTGTAGATCTATTTGATGAACTTGGTTTAGATAAAAGAATCCCCCTTGATTCAATATGTGAATTATCATCTCTGAGAGGATATGTTTGTTGTTGCAACTGACCCAAGGATCCTTTTCGATGCGGATACTAGCTTCGTTGCCAACTTTTCAAATGAGCCATTTATCGACGAGAGATAAATCATTAGTTGTGGCTTTCCAGATTATTGAACCATTATGAGCAGTTTTTTGTGGCTTTCAGATCCAATCAATGATTGATTCCATGGGTAAGTATTTTTACTTTATAACTTGTGGCCATAGACATGATCCATCAATAATTCCCCAAATATTCTTGGCTGCTAGAGATTGTGAAAAAATATGTATATTTTTAAACCCCATCCACCAAGTTTTTATGGCACCATAAGGCCTTTCCACAAAGCCAAAATGAGAATTTATGTCCTCTAAAATAGACCACAAAAATCTGTGAGACAATTGTCTAATTTTTCTGAGGATACCCTTTGGTACCTAGGCGAAAGTAGTCTAGTAGATCAAGATTTCTTCCAAAATTGATTTTATCAACACTAGCCTCCCTACTTTGGAAAGCCAACGATTACACCAGGATTGTAGTCATTTTTCCACTTTGGCAATCAATCAAAGCCAACCCCCTTTCTTGTAGCTATTGGCCTTTAGAGAAAATCCTAGATACTTTATGCCTGCTCCAATGTCTTTAACCTATAAGTCTAGGACATGTGTGATGTTTTTCTTCTCTAGTTCTGACAGTTCCCAAGAATACAAGGAGGAGTTTTCCATATTTGCTTGCATGCTTGTTCTATACAAAATATTTGAAGGATGTTCTTTAATTTCTCTATGTAGAATATCTCGCCTTCACAAATTAATATGTCATTAACAAAAAGGATGTGAGATAATGAAAAGTTGGCATTGATATGTATACCTTTTATATGAGCATTTGAGACCACATTGTGTATCATTCTACTGAGGCTCTCAGCCACCAACAGGAAGAGTAGGGGGGAGAGTGGGTAGCCTTGTCTAATACCACGTTCTTCCTTGAAGAAGGGGGATTTTTATCCATTGATTAATATGGTGAAGGAGGTGTAGTTGATGCAGTTTAGGATGTAGGTTACAAATGAGTGTGCAAAACCTAGATGTATAAGGAGGAGTTTAATGTAGATCCAACTAACCATGTCAAAAGCCTTGGATAGGTCCACCTTAAAAGTGACCGCCCTCTGTTTTCTAGTGTGTATGGAGTGTAAACCTTCCTAGGCCATCCCAATGGCTTGATGGAGTTGTCTCCCCTGAAGTAACCCAAATTGTTCTAATGAGATGTTTTCCGACAAATGATCTTTCAATTTGGAGGCAATCAATTTAGAAATAATTTTGTATATGTTGTTGTAGAGGGATATTGGTATGAACTAATGAAAGGAATGTGGGTTGTTCAACTTTGGGATAAGAGAAATGAAAGTAGCATTGAAGGGTGCGAGTATCTGTTCTGATGTTCGGGAGTATTCCACCATTTTCAATAGATCCTCTCCATTAAAGTCAAAACACCCCATGTAGAATTTGACTGTGATACCATTTGGGCCCATGAACTTGTCGTTATGGAAGCTTTTTAATGTCCTCCACAACGCATCTTTGGTTACTTTTGCCATCAGATTCGCATTTCCTTCTTAATTGACAAAACTAGGGAAGAGGCTTGCAACCTGGAGAATTGTATCTATGGTGGCTGTTGAATCTGCTTTGAACATGTTTTTAAAATGGGAAGATCCTTCCTTTGCTAATTCCACAAAAGAAGAAGCTTTTGTGCCATTCAGTTTATCTATGGACTAGATGGTATTAGAAGCCTTTCACCCATTGACAAAATGGTGATTTTTTTTTGTGTTTTCATCTCTTGCCTACAACCAAAGGGATCTACTTTTTAAGCACCTTTCCTTCCCTCTGTTCAAAAGGATTTTCCTTCTGTGTTATTCAATACTTTTAATCTCTTCTTTTTGTGCTTCAGTGAAAGATGTGTTTACCTCCTTTTCTTGCCAATCTCTTAATTTTTGTTGAATTTCCAGTAGTGTATAGTTTTCCTTCTTTCTTCTTTCCTTATTCCATGTAATTGAGACTTATTTTCCCTTTTTGATATTTGAGAGGAATTGTATTGAGGGGGATTCTAGTAGGGAAGGATTAAAGGGTGACCAATTTGCCTTGATGGCCTCCAAATAGGTTTAATCCTCCAACCAACGAGGATTGAATTTGAAGGGACTAGGGGTGTTTTTAGTCCTGTGACAAGCTCCAAGATAATAGGGATGTGGTTTGAGACCCCCCCAGATGCTAGCCATTGTCAAATTCGAATTAGGTTTTCTTGTAAGAGATCCTCGGAGAGGAGAAATCCGTCCAACATTTTTGCGACTTTATCTTCTCTGGTGCACATGTTTCTCCAAGTGGGAGAATACTTGAGGGGTTGAATGTCAAAAGACCTACTTCCTCTATATTTTGGATAAAAATATCTGCAAGGGAATCCCTGTGTGCAATTGTTCCCCAAATCTCACAAGCCCCCAATGTGAAGTTCAAGTCTCCACCGATAAGAACTCAATCTTTGGTTTCCAGAGGGGATTGGAATATATTGTTCCATAACTCCTTTCCTAGTAGGGCTCATAGACATTAAGACATGTGAAACAAATTTTGAGGTCATTGGAGAGAAAAGAAGTGCCCAAGCCTGAAATCATGGCCCAAGAGTTGATAAATTTCAAGAAATTTTTCGTCCATCCCGTCAAGAGCCCACTAGATTTTCCATAAGCGTCTAAATACAAGAACTCCCAATTCAGAAAGGAAGTAGAAAAAAAATTCATAGCTTTTTCCCCACCTATCATTGTTTCTTGTAGCATTAGGATAGATGGATTATGAATTTCCAATAGTCTCCTAATAGCCAACTTTTGTGCAGGGTTGGCCAGCCTACGACAATTGTGGGAGAGAATGATCACTTTGTCAACTTGTCAATGGTAAGTGCTCTAAGGGCCCCAATCATAGATTTTTTTCTTCCTAAAAAAACTTTGAAGGTGGCTTGTTTTTGTGATAAAGAGAAGAAGTATTTGTGTCCTCACTAGGAGGATTTTGGTTCTGCCTTTGAATTTCCAAGACCTCCCATAATACCTATCAAATTTGGATTAAGAGGGAAAGAATGAGAGTGGAGGTTGTATTTTGGGAGAGGGGAGCAGGGAAGGGAAGGAGGGATCTCAAGAGAGCTAGGATCCAGAGGGATCCTAGGAGGGGAGGATGAAGCAAAGGGTATTAGAGGGTCAGGGTGTGAGTTAGAGAGACTGGAAAGGCCAAGAAGGAAAGAGTTTCCAAGGGGGTCCCTGACCAACAGGGGCTCTTTGAGACCAGGAGAAGAGATAAATCCTTTTGAGAAAGAAGGAATAATAGAGGGGGAGTAAGGGGATTTCTTACCCAATATATTATCATGTGGTGTTGTTGACTTGGTGGTCAACACCTCTTCGGAGACTCGTGATATGTTTTAACAACTTCCCATGGATATGCTAATTCTGGTGGTTGTATCAAAAAGTAACAGGTTGGCATTTTGGTCGGCCTTTTGGTTTAACAAAAAACGTGGGCCAACAATTGGTATCAAAGTGAAAGGTTGTGGTTTCGATTTCGCTCAATTGGTATGTAAAAGAAAAACCATTACAAGAGCAAGTGACAAGAGAGGTATGTAAAAATTCCCCAAGTAGGGTGCAATTTTCAGCAAAGAATGTCTTCTCTCAAGTGAGAGCTATGATAAAAATGAAATAGAAGTGATCCTTATTTATACAAATCCTACTAAAAGTGTTCGTCCACTTAATTTTAGGGTAAACCACAAAGTAAGGGGACAACAACCCTTACTTTTCCCCTTTTACACAACAATAATATTTAATTCATAATTTGCACCTGAAAGAAACCCTAAAAGTAAGACATCACCCTCCTAGGGAAACTTTTTGGCACTTTTTGCAATTCATTGGAGTAGAAGATGGAAGTCGTTGGGCCTTCTAGGGCCTCCCTCTCAAGCGCTAGGTCTTCCTCCTCCAAGCCAAGCCTTCTCCCATCAAAGGTGCCAAGTGCCAAGTAGCAACAACACCACCACCACAACCCTAGCCCTAGGGTGACGTCAACCTCTAAAATGTGATGTTTTAGCCTCAAAAGCAAGACGTTGGGTTGGCTAAGGGCTGGGTTAGGTCCTCCATGTTGTCTCCTCAGACCTCCAAAGGCTAACATCGTCATCCGGTGTATGGGCCATGGTATCCAACCTGTGGGATTCAAACCCTAAGGAATCCCAAGATAGGCTTGTTCTTCCAGATTTGTCCACCAACTAGGTCTTGCAAAGACAATGAATATGCCCTCCAAGGATCTCAAGTCAAATGAATCATGATAAGTAAATCAAATCATTAAAAGAGCCATCTAAGCATGTTCATCCAAACCACCTCATCAAAATAAACAAGTTCTCAAAGACCCTATGCAATTTGTCAAGTTTAGGTATGGGAGGGTTGACAAAATGACCTATTGGGTGAATCGTACCTCAAATTTAGGAGTGTTTCTCAAGTGGACCCTTCTCTAGGTCATGTGGACAAAGTGACATGGATGGGTGAAATACTTTTGGGCATGGGGTTCATGACATACAAGGGATTTTCGTGTCTCATTTACGGGTGCCTTTGTAGAGGGTGTGTTGCACATTCATTTTCATTGCAACCTTTTTCCAAGACCATTTATTTCCTTTTATTCTCTTAAGATGTTTCCAGGTTGAATCCAAGCTGGGGATTCTAACTAAGCATGAAAAACAGTGCCCACCTTGACTCTACCCCGGTCACATCGTGCTTCCCCAAGTTGAAGACATGTGTGCGACTTCTACCTAAGCATGAAAAACAATGTCCACTCATGCTCCACCTTGGTTGGTATTTTGCATTAGTTATTTTTCATGGGTCCCATCAGTTTATTATGAAAGACATTTCATTTTCCTTGGGATTGGTGGGTGAGCATATAGAAGGTTCATGATTGACATTTATCTTTTTCCAACTACAAGCCTCTGGGCCTTCAACCCCTTCTTCCCATGAAATGAGGGACACTCCCTTCTTGAGTCAGTACACCCAAAAATCCCAAAAGGTAAGGACATGAAGGGATGAAGTGTGGAAAGTGACTTGTATGGTTGGGAATGGCACGATGACTTTTCAATAGGACCTCCTAGTAGCGAACCTATCCCTAAGGGTTACCCACTTACTAGGGTGCAATTTCAACCACCAAAGTGAAACGGGGAAAAGAGAATAATTTCCAAGCAGACGTTACATAATCAAAAGCAGTTTAAAATGAAACAAACTCAAATGCCTCAAATATTGAAATGACACTCACCATAATACATGGATTGTACCTCATGGAGAAAGACCCAATGTCTTTCGAAAGCCAACTGATGTGGTGGATACCCTCATGATGAACTTGGAACTTTAGTGGTGAAGTGGGTCTTTGTCTGTGCAAGTGGACACTACTGGTCAAGTTGTCTCTCAGTATTCCATGTCTGCAACTCGAGGGCCTCGATAAATCATCTCCCTAGTTATCCCTAGGAATTGGGGATAACATTTGGCTCCTACTTGGGGACATGTACTTTCCATAGAGTGCATGAGAACCACAACATCTCTTGGTGAACCTGTGCCCACACACACTAAAACAAAAAACTCATTAAGTGTAGGATGGTTCACTCATCCTTTGTCCATATAATAAAAAAACCAAAAATGACAACTAGTCTAGAAATTTTTTTTGTTGTTGCATTTTTTCATATATATGATGAAAAGAAAAGCATATAAATCAATAATGAAAGTAGAACAAAATGAAAGTCAAAAATAAAATGAAACTAAACTGCCATGAGCAATCAATATGAAAATGCAGGAAATCAAGATGACCTACCTACTTACTTGGGGCCTTGAAGATTAGGTCCTGAAATGTTAGGTGAGTTGTATAACCAGTGCAACCAGTTGATCATCTCATCAAGTTATCTCCCCCTGTGCTTAATTATGTAATGAAAAAAAGATAAGTCAAATACATAATGATCATGAACATAAATAAACATATAATCAATCATGAAATGAAACTCATGGAGATGGGTGGGAGGAAATCTTGCTGGAAAAAACATCCACAAGCCTGATCGATCCATCTCTGAATGAGACTGTCGTATGTAGATGATGGCTTATCTATATGACCTAAATTGACCATTTCTTTGTCTTCGTGTGCAACAAAAACATAATTTAGGGCGGCTTCAAGTGGATCTTCAACATGATGCATTTCGTGGAAGTCTTCTTCATCACTGAAACCGTATCTCTCTACGATCATGGCACATAAGGAATTTAATCTATGACATGTTTAAGCAAGATCTAGTGTCAAAAAATCCGTAGGACCTTCTTCAACGATTTCTTCATTTGCAAGGGCTTGTTCTTTGTCTTCACTCAAAATGTCACCGCTTCCTGAATGATAAGAGAAGATAAGGGATCCCAAGAAAGCCTGATGATTTTCCAAACAAGAGGAAATGGCGTAAGGCACAATTTTAGGTCTAGAGAAAAAATCTTCTCTCAGTCTTAGAAAACGTTGTTTCTTTATCTACAAATTCGTGCCAAAAATCTCAATATGAGAGTACTTCCATTTGGTAGCGTGAGCCCCAGACTCTTCTAGACTGGCCATGACTTGGTGTTGATCAAAATATGAGTACGAGAGTGGCTGGAAATATTCATAGAACTAGCTCGGGCCGTTGAAATGATACTCATCACAACTCTCAAGGGATGGATGAGGATCATCATGAGCACATTGTGACAAGTTATCTTCAAATGGACAGAATAATTATGTGACCATATCATCATCGGGCTACCAAACAACTGAATCATATGTGCACAAAGGCTAGTCCTCTATGTTGGGTATGTGTTATATTCTTTGCATGACTAAAACTAGTGTCTTCTATGTTGCGCCAAGCGCGTGGGGGGGTTTGAGTGGGGGCCCCTGAAAATTTTTTTGCCTCAGGAAATGTGTCACTTTTTTTGCCTCGATTTTCATGTCCATTGTTGGGCGGTTTTTCGACACATGGTTTTTTTTTTCCAATGGTTTTCTATTTTCGGTTAAGGAATTAGGGTTGTTGACTAATCCAGGTCATTGGATTAGGGTTTTGGATGTCGTTGGCTCCTATATGTATATTTTATTGTAAACAATGTATGATGTGGATGAATATAGAATATGTTGGTTTTCCCGGTTTGGGTTTCCAGGGAAAACATATCTATGTAATGCATGTATTTTCCATTGTATATTTTATGTTCTTTTACTGAAAATCTGTTTGAAGTAAATAATTGTACAAGGTCAAAATCTACACTCTAAAGATGACCACTTAACCCCTTTTGATTGAGAGCTAGCTTCAATGTCATAAATGGGATCTCTATCAATAATGAAGCAATCCACATACCATCTACGTTTCCCAAACGGTATGGAATCATCAATGTGTAGATTGTCCAGGTTAGAGAGGTCTTTCACAAAATCATTTGCATCATTGGGACTAATCACCTCTCCATCTTCATGTGCAGGAGGAAAACAAGGTTGAACGACTTCATCTTTGTCAAGTGGGATCACAGATGCCAATGTATCCTTCTGGTCATCTGGATGTTGCACTTCATTTGGATCTTCTTCTTCTTGGCAACTCTCTTCATGGATTTTCTCTTTAACCAAGTATTTATTTCATGGATTTTCTCTTCATGGATCTTGATGTCTAACAAGTTTGCAAACTTCTTTGAGCATAAAAAAAGATTAATCCTGAGACGGAAGACCTTCCTAGTAGTCGTACCTTTTTTTCACGACGTTACACAGTGACTTTACTTTGAAGTAGGAAATGGAAACCTCCCACACCATGTTCATGGTATGTTTCCTCTCATAATTTTGAAGGATAGCGTTGTATTCTTATTTTCTTTACACACAAAACTTGACCATGAAGTCCTTATTATGATAGTGTTAGAGTAACCAATTGCTACAACAAGAAGTTCCAACCATAAAAATCAACAAGTAAACCGTTATAAAGATAACCAATAACCAGTATAATCCAGGTTCAAAAGTCAATTTCCATGGTTGAAAAGTGAGTAAATGATGCAAGAAAGTGAGTTTTTCTACAACCCTAATGGATGTAGAATTACTTTCTTAACAACAATGACAATTACAATGCTAAAGAAAACACCCTTAGGGATTAAACAATCTTAAATAATAAGCAAAAGTTTCCAACTTAGACAATTACAATATCTCGTGTTTTCACGTATCCCAATGCAATGATTTTGTTTATCCAATGCTAGAATATTGGTGCCTTTAACTATTGGGTTGTGGAGTCTAAAAAATTAAAGATCTAGTTGAGCTACTTCCTTGGGGGAGTAAGCCTTTTAACTCCCTAAGGCAAGCTAAGCTAGCTAGGAAAAACCCTAAGAGGGTGTAAACCCTTTTACTCCTCCTAAGAATTCCTTATGCAACAAAGTGAGTTTTTCTGCAACCCTAATGGATGTAGAATTACTTTCTTAACAACAATGACAATTACAATGCTAAAGAAAACACCCTTAGGGATTAAACAAGCTTAAAGAATAAGCAAAAGTTTCCAACTTAGACAATTACAATATCCCGTGTTTTCAYGTATCCCAATGCAATGATTTTGTTTATCCAATGCTAGAATATTGGTGCCTTTAACTATTGGGTTGTGAAGTCTAAAAAATTAAAGATCTAGTTGAGCTACTTCCTTGGGGGAGTAAGCATTTTAACTCCCCAAGGCAAGCTAAGCTAGCTAGGAAAAACCCTAAGAGGGTGTAAACCCTTTTACTCCTAGGAATTCCTTATGCAAGAAAGTATTTCAAGGCAAATATAATGGACTTAGTGGGGTTGTATGCACTTATACTCCCCAAAATTTTAATCAAATTAATCTTGAAACCAAGAAAATAAGCAATAGCAACAAAGATTCCTTACCTAGTCCAACCATTAACAAGATAAACCTCTTTTTAAACAAGAAAACCCACCATAGAGCAAGAAATAGACCTCCACTAGAGATAGTTCATCATCCATCCATATAATAGCCAAAGAAAAACCATTACAAGAGAAAGTGACAAGAGATATATGTAAAAATTCCCAAGTAGGGCGCAAATTTCAGCCAAGAATGTCTTCTCTCAAGTGAGAGCTATGATAAAAATGAAATAGAAGTGATCCTTATTTATACAAATCCTACTAAAAGTGTTTGTCCAATTAATTTTAGGGTAAACCACAAAGTAAGAGGACAACAACCCTTACTTTTCCCCTTTAACACCGTAATTCATAATTCATAATTTGCACATGAAAGAAACCCTAAAAGTAAGACGTCACCCTCATAGGGAAACTTTTTAGCACTTTTTGCAAGTCGTTGGAGTAGAAGATGGAAGTTATTGGGCCTTCTAGGGTCTCCCTCTCAAGTGCTAGGTATTCCTCCTCCAAGCCAATCCTTATCCCATCAAAAGGTGCCAAGTGTCAAGAAACACCACCACCACCACCACAACCCTAGCCCTAGGGTGATGTCAAGCTCTAAAATGTGACGTTTTAGCCTCAAAAGAAAGATGTTGGGCTGACTAAGGGCTGAGTTAGGTCCTCCATGGTGTCTCTTCAGACCTCCAAGTGATAGAATCATTGTTCGATGTATGAGCCATGGTATCCACCCTGTGGGCTTCAAACCCCAAGGAAGCCCAAGCTAGGCTTGTTCTTCCAAATATTTCCACCAACTAGGTCCTGCAAATACAATGAATATGCCTTCCAAGAATATTAAGTCAAATGCATCATGATAAGTAAATCAAATCAATAAAACAACCATCTAAGCATGTTCATCCAAACCACCTCATCAAAATAAACAAGTGCTCAAAGCCCCTAGGCAATTTTCCAAGTTTAGGTATGGGAGGGTTGATAAAACGACTTATTGGGTGAATTGTACCTCAAGTTTATGAGTGTTTCCCAAATGGACCCCTCTCTAGGTCATGTGGACAAAGTGACATGTATGGGGGAAAGACTTTTGGGAATGGGTTTCATGACATACAAGGGATTGTAGTGTCTCATTTACGGGTGCCTTTGTAGAGGGTGTGTTTCACCTTCGTTTTCAATGCAACATTTTTCCAAGCCCATTTATTGTCTTTTATTCTCTTAAGATGTTTCTAGGTTGAAGCAAAGGTGGGGATTCTACCTAAGTATGAAAAAAAATTCACAGATTGACTCTACCCTGGTCACATCGTGCTTCCCCAAGTTGAAAATATGTGTGAAGCTTCTACCTAAGCATGAAAAACAATGCCCACTCATGCTCCACCTTGGTTGGCATTTTGCATTAATTATTTTTCACGGGTCCCATTAGTTTCTTATGAAATACATCTCATTTTCCTCGGGATCCCTGGGTGAGCATCTAGAAGGTTCATGATTGGATTTTATATTTTTTCAGCTACAAGCCTCTAGGCCTTCAACCCGACCTTCTTCTCATGAAATGAGGGACAATCCCTTCTTGAGTCAATACACCTAAAAATCCCAAAAGGAAGGTAGATGAGGGGATGAAGTGTGGAAAGTGACTTGTATGGTCAGGAATGTCATGATGACTTGTTAATAGGACCTCCCAGTAGCAAACCTATCCCTAAGGGTGGCCCACTTATAAGGGCGAAATGTCAACCACCAAAGTGAAACAGGAAAACGAGCATAATTTCCAAGCATACATTACATAATCAAAAGTAGTTTAAAATGCAAGAACCTAAAATTCCTCAAATATTGAAATGACAATCACCATACTACTAGCTTGTACCTCATGGAGCAAGACCCAATGTCTTTCGGAAGCCAGCTGATGTGGTGGATACCCTCGTGAAGAACTTGGAATTGTGGTGGTGAGGTTGGTCTCTGTCTGTGCAAGTGGACACTGTTGATCAAACTGTCTCTCGGTACTCCAAGTCTGTAACCTAAGGGCCTCGAGACATCATCTCCGTAGTTATCCCTAGGAATTGGGGATAACAAGTTCTATTTTCAAAAAGTAGTTCTATTTTCAAAATGTAATTCTATTTTGTAATTCACTTTAGTAAAATATTGAAGAGTCTTATATTTAGCTATTTAGTCTAAAAAGTGTATTTCATGCATTCATGACTTAGACTAGGAGTAATCTCAAAAATAGATTAGGGTTTTGGTCTTAGCTAAAAGTATAAAGATGGGTCAAGAAAGAGAGTTCATACATGAACAAGTGAATAGTTGAGTATGTTGAGTCACCAGGAGGTAGAGGGAGAGCATTGAGATTCAAGTTGAGGCAAATCTGGACAAGTCAACAAGTCATACAATACTAAATAGGTTCATACAATTGTATGGATAAGCCATACAGACCATACTTTCTCAACAAGTTTGTATAACTCAATTCATGGTGATTTTTTGACCATGCAGTTGCTGGTTTTTAGCAGACTGTGGAGGTTTCCTTGTAAATTTTTCAAAGGAATAAAAAGTTGATTTGGAGGAGAAATTACATATGTGTGAAACTATTTTATGTTTCCTCTATTTAATTTCTAGCTACTGTGTGATGGATGTTATGGCCTAAATTCAATTAATGTATTAATTAAATTCAACAATTTATTGGTTTAATTGAGTCATAAGGACATTAGTCATCTAGGCTTGGAATTTTCATATGGTATCAAAGCTATTCTCTAATTGAGATTCTCAGGGGTTTACAGTGGTAAATCATTTGCTTGGAAGAAAGACCAACATCTAAAGGGTTTCAAAACTAATTTTCAGATTTGGGAGTTTGTACACCAGATCTTAGAGATGGCATCGACTAGCCTCAGGTTTGAGGATAGATTGGATGGTGTCTCAAATTTCTTATCATGGAAGGTGAGGGTTATACTCTTAGTAGAAGAGAATGATCTCTAGTATATTGTCAAGGACATCATGTCTTTTCCTATAAATCCACAACAATTGGAAGCTCACAACAAGAGGGAAGTGAAGACTAAGTAGATGATCTTGAATTCCATAAGGGATCATTCAATCCCTCATATATTCAAGAAGAGGACATCGAAGGAGATGTTTGATGCCCTGGTAAGTTTCTACTAAAGTGAGAACATAAAAATGAAGATGATCTTTCGGAACAAACTCAGATCGATAGATATGACTAGATCAAACTTAGTCATTAGTTACCTTATGAAGGTCACAAAGGTTTGTAATCAACTTGTATCAGTTGGGGAGAAGGTTGTCGATGCAAAGCTAGTGAGCATGACATTAAATGGATTCCCAACTTCATGGGAACAATTTATCAAAGATATTTGTTCTCGATAACACCTTCCTAACTTTGAGAGGCTGTGGGATGATTGTATCTAGGAGGAGACTTAGATGGAGCCAAAGGCCAACAAGAAGGTTGGTGATGAGAACATAGCTTTATTTGGTCATTCAAATAAGGGCATAGGTAAAGGAACCAACAAGGGTAAGGGAAAGAGTGAGGATGTAACATCCCGTTCTACTGATCACACTTATATTGACTTATTCTTTGAGGACACTTGCGTGTCCGACTATAGTACATTATGATCTCATTTCGATTATGAGTTATATATGATGATTATGATGATGATGTATTGTAATTCATTGTTACTTTCAGATGTATATGTATTGACATATATTGTTGATGAGTTCTCCTGAGTGTGTAGGACACATGACATGTTATGGATGTTGATGGCATCAATGAACTTCCTTGGACTCCAGATTGAGTTAGGGAGTTGATTGTATTTTTTTTGAGTAGTTCATTTTATGCATATGTGATATATGATTGATTACAATGTGATTTATATATATGGATTATTGACATTGTTTTTGTTAGTGGATGTAGACTTGACGATGCTTGTTAATTTGACTCACATAAGGAGTAAAGGGGTCATGCACATAAACCAAACATTTAGGGAGAGGTGTGACAGGGTCCCTGTCACAACTTACTAACTCTCCCATTGTGACCTGAACTATAGGTTAATGATTACCTAGTTCAAGAGGTTAACAATGTCGTGAGGGTGAAATGAGACATTCACTCACAAATATTTCTAAGGGGCACACAATACAACGAAATCCTTATTTCTTAGAAGCCCTTAGTCTCTCACAAGGTTGACCGAGTGGAGTGTTGACTCCAAGTGTCAGACAAACTTCCAAAACTAGTCAAAGGTGAGTGATACCCTTGGAGCACGAAGATGCATCTTGAAGGGCACGTCGCGAAAATAAATATGAGTCAATAAATTGAGATGGCCTAGAAAATAATAAAATGTTTAGACCTCGTAAGAATAAAATATTAATTAGTCAGTAAATTATAAACTTAGAAGCCTAACAAAGTCTAAGCCTAAGTCTAAGTCTAAGTTTAATTATGAGACTAAATAAAAATATTAAATAAATTAAAGAGATTTGAAATAAAATCAAACTCTAGGAAAAAGGGGAATACAAATTTAAAGGTCGGGTAAAATGCACATGTGTGCATGAAAATAATAAAATAGATTTTTAAAATAGAAAGAAATTAAAACGTGAGAGAATAGGTGTATATACATATAATGGTATCTTGAATCAATCTACCACTAAGTCTAACTAAAATAAGACTCCTAAACCAACTCAAACTAAGATCTAGTTAGGGGACACACATTAAATGAGAATTTGGGGAACTAAGAGACATCTAAGAGAGAAAATAGAAACACATTGAGGAATGTGAGGGAAAATGACTTTTTAAATAAAAATAAAAAATATAATTACTTGTACAACTTGGAGAGAGTGTGACAAATGTATGGGTGAATAAACTTAATTAAATTAAATAAAAAATTAATTATTTGTGCATGAGGACATGTGTCATTAGGGATTTTTCTATGAAGGAAATGGAGAAGAGAGGAAATGGATCTCACTTTCATAGTATTGTTACGCTGCCAAAATTTGGTTTGACTGTGTTTTACTTGTGAGAGTTGAAATTTCAAGCTTGAGAAAGAGTGGAAGCTCTTCCTTTCTACTGTTTTTTTTGGTTTCTTGTGTGGCCCCTTTGTGGCTCGGGGGGTTAAGGGGGAAGACGAGTACCCCTAATGTTCGCTAAGAGGTACCGGTGAAATCTTCGGATTAACAAGCGAAGGAAAGGAAGGTGCACAAATTTTGGTTTCAAGTAGAAAACAATTCTCTTACATCATCAAATTTGGTCACGGTATATATGGTATATATGTTGCAGATAATTAATTGGTTACATAGATAGCACCATTGGAAATTCCAATGTTGAAAGAAATGGATGTTCGTTTCAGTTTATGAAAATGAATTTTTGTGTGATGAATTTAATGGATTTTGATGCGATAATGGTGTAACTTTCACTCCGAAGAAAATGTAAACCTTGTTATTTAGTCCTTCGGAGAATCCACTGTAGTACATTCGAGCCAATTTAATAAAATACTACACATTTTATTAGAAGGTAATTTAAGCTAATACAGACTTACCATGTGTATTGCATTCCTTTCTATTGATGAGTAAACCACTCGTTGTAGTCAGAATAATCGAACAGTTTCTTTTCTTTTCATTTAAATGTTATGCAAACAACATTTACAACTTTAACAATTCCCTTTTCTGAAATGTTGATGCCTTTATTTTCCATAAGAAACTCAGAATTTATTTCAGAAACTCAGAAGTTATCAATCAAGTGTAGTTTATTTCAGAATTTATTTATCAAAGAATTGGAATTTCCGGTTAAGAGTGTTGGGAGGAATAATTTTTAATTTCAGTGTTGATGCAAGAATTATTTTTCAACTTAATTCTGGTTTGACCTTTCTTCTTTGATAAGAATCCTTTAGTTCAAAAGTAAACCACTATTTTACTTTATTTTTCCTTTATAATTATTTATATGAGAAATTCAATCTATACAATTCTAGTCATGTACATTCATAGATTATACATAAACATTGTTATAAAACTTTTAAGTTCAAACATTTTAAGTTAAAAAATAAAAGGTATATTGATATAAATTACAAGAATGTTTATTTACTGGGTATCATGCCAAGAAAACTAGTTAGTCCTCTGGAATTAAGAATGAGCAAGAGAATCTTGCCTACCTTGGAAAAAAATAATATTTTAATTAACTTGAACACTACACCTTGGACAACTTTTGGGATTAATAATGATTAGTGCGCAAGTTGACTAACCTCAAATGAGGTAGATAAGGTAGATTTCCTAGTTTTAGTGTCAAATTCCAATAAGTTTTTGACGAATTCCTTGTACTTGTGTGCAATCATTATACTAATAGTATTAGAAGATTAATGATCTGGAACTTGTGTGCGTGTATGTAAGTTACGTAAAGTTTGTTTATTTTTATTTTAAGTAAAATTTTCTTTTCTAGTTAGGTATAGATAAGGGTTGTTATAATTTCGATAAGCTTACTCTTGATAACTAGACTGAGAGGATTACTACAAGTTAAATGGTGCAAACATTGATTAAGTTGCCCAAGCATTGTTTTTAAAATATTTTAAAGATTATTATAATAGATGTTGAATATTGTGGAACAAATTTGTAGTTACTTGATATGTAAATTAACATTTGGCTAATTAAATGTGCTTACTTATGTATAAATTATTATTTTTACTCTGCTATCAAAATTTATGTTAAAGCATTGTACTTGTTCAAAAGAGTATTTAGAGGGATGTTACGGAGCAGTCAAGCTCATAACCAAGAAATAAGAACTGGAGTAAAATCATTATGCATCATAGTGTCTAGAGAAGAAGGTTAAAGGGAAGTTGCACTAGAAGCAGGTAGTAGCCTCTATAGAAACTCAGATGAACGAGTTTGTTTCCAAGTTCGAGAAGGATTTATCATTGATATCTTTCCTTTCTACCAACATGATTACGAGGAATGGATGGTATGTGGACAATGAGGCATCTCGACATATGCCATTAGCCTCACAATTGTTTTATAGTTTGAAGAAGTAGGACTTGGAAGTATAAGGTGAGCTTGGTGATGATGCCAAGTACCCAGTAGTAGGAATTGGTACTATTCCCTTTCATATGAGTCAGGTAATTCTTTAGATTTTTACAATGTCTTGTTTGTACTAGGTCTTAAGAAGAACTTGCTTTCAATTTCGATTATGGAAGATAAGGGATTTGTAGTGGAGTTCAAGAACCAAAATTCCTCATAATACCAAAGGAATCTATCCCATACAACTCAGGTAATAGGGGCTAGAGAATGTAATTTGCACAGGTTGCAGGGTGAACCTATTCGAGCCACGATGCATAATAGTGCAAGCTTGTGCGAGTTGTGGCACAAGAGAATGGGGCAACTGCACTACAAGGCATTGCTTATTCCAAGGGAGATAGTTACAGGTCTTCTAGAGTTCAATATTGAGTAGCATGGTGTATGTAGAGGGTGAAATCTTAGCAAGCATGCCAAGGATGCTTTCCCAAGTAGTGTGCATAGGTCTAAGGGGATTCTAGACTGAGTACATTCGAATGTTTGTGGTTAGTAGCATCAATAAAAATAAGCTTGTATTATGTTTCCTTTATTGATGATTTCTCTCGTAAGACTTGGATATACTTATTAAAGACTCGGGATGAGGTCTTTAATAGGTTCCAAGAGTTCAAATATCTAGTTGAAACTAGACAAAGAAGAATATCAAAGTCTTGATTGGATAATGGGGGAGAGTATACCTTTGAGGAGTTCAAGGCATTTTGCAAGGAGATAGGAATCAAGAGGGAACTGATTGTTCCATACAACCCACAATAGAATGGTTTTGCAGAGTGGAAGAATCAATCCATCATAGGGGTTGCTAAGACCATGATAAATGACTAGGACTTGCTAATGTTTCTTTGGGCAAAGGCATGTAACACAACAATCTACATTTAGAATGGCTGCCTTCATAGGATCTTGGAGTACAAGACACCAGAGGAGGAATCCATTGGTGTGAAGCCAAAGGTGAGTCCTTTTTGCATCTTTGGTTGTCCATTTTATATCCATGTACAAGTAGAGAAGAGGACCAAGTTGGAGCCCTCTAAAAGGAAGGATTTATTTGTGGGTTACAATGAGACTTCAAAGGATTATAGGGTCTTTATTCTAGAGCATAGAAAGATAGTAATGAAATGGGATGTGAATTTTGAGGAATAATTTTCATCCAGGAAGTCCCACGATCCTATTTCAGTGACAAAGATTGAGGAGAAGGAAGCTTCCAAGGTTGAGCTAGGGTCATCAATGATTTATAGGGTATTAAAACAAAATTTAGGTGACGAGGGGGGGACAAGAGAACCTTCCACTTCTATTAGGAGACCTCGATGGTTCAATTAGACATTGACGGATGCTCAGGAGCATGTTGAGACTCCTAGGAGCAAATTCAGACAGAGTAGACCTCTGAACAAGTTTCTAGACTCTATGGCATTGATGAACACTATTCTAGATTCCAAGCCTTCCATTTTTTAGGAGGCAATATACCAGTAGGTATAGTGGGATTCCATGGTGGATGATTACACCTTCATCATGAAGAATGATGGTTGGGACATAGTGCCAAGACTAGAGGGGAAGTCAATTATGCGTTCCAGGTGGCTTTATAAGATCAAGCATGCTACAAATGGTAGCATTGAGAAGTTCAAAGTGAGGGTTGTGGCAAGAGGGTTATCCCAAAGAGAGGTAGTGGACTATGAGGAGAGATTTTATCCAATCACTAGGTACACTTCCATTAGAGCAGCTATGTCCTTGGTTTGATTTATGGGATGGAGAATACATTATATGGATGTGAAGATAGCTTTCCTTAATGGGATCGTTGAGGAAGAAGTGTACATAGAGCAACCTCAGGGATTTGAGGAATGGGAAGGAGTTCCATGTGTGTGGGATTAAGAAAGACTTTTATAGACTCAAACAAGCATTAAGAGAATGGTATTCTAGGACTGATGGATATTTGTAGAATGACTTATTTTTGATAGGTACAAAGAAGCTCAATGTAGGGTGCAAAGAAGAAATGGAAACTAAATTCGAGATAAAGGGCATTGTCATGATGCATTACTTCTTGGGTTTGGAGGTTTGGAAGAGATCGAGGGATATTTTCCTTGGGAAGGGTAAATATGCAATTCATATCTTAAAGAGGTTTTAGATGGAGGAATGCAAACCTATGGACATACCCATGATCACCAATCTAAAGAAGGTGACAACTTCATATTCAAATTTGGTGGATCACACTGTGTATAGGAAGTTGATAGGTCCTTTGATGTATTTGGTCAACACCAGGACATATATATGTTTTGTAGTGAGCACCTTGAGTTAGTTCATGGTGGAGCCAAGGTAGGAGCATTGGGTAGCATAAAAATATGTACTCAATTATTTGATGGGAACAATGGAGTATGTTCCAATATAAGTATGTTTCGATATATCTTGGAGATGGCGAAGTGAAGTTGCAAGGGTATTCAAAATTAGATTGGGTAGGTAGTGCAATAGACAAGAAGAGCACCTTAGTGTGTTGCTTTAGCTTGGGATCAATGATAATATCTTGGGTAACAAGAAGAAGAATTTTGTAGCACTTATCTCAATAGAGGTAGGTACATGGTAGCCAATACTACTAGTTGTGAGGCCATTTGAATTTGCAATTTACTTTCAGGATTGTTTGATCAGGAGTTGGATCCCACAATCATTTACATTGAGAATTAGAGTTGTATCAAACTCTCTGAGAATCGAGTGCTTAATGATAGGTCCAAGAATATAGAGATCATACATCACTTCATATGAGACAAAGCTTAAAAGGGAGCAATGAAGCTTCAATTTATTCCCACATATTATTAGGTAGATGATATTCTGACCAAGACCTTGGAAAAAGTGAAGTTTGAAGCATTCAGAGATAGAATTTGATTGGTGTTGAATTCCTTCATCACTAAGAGGGAGTGCTGAGAAATATAACTTGTATAGGAACTTCTGCACAAGTTTAGTATGAATGTTTGAGAAGTAGTTCGAGATATTTCTATTTTTGAAAAGTATTTTCAAAAAGTAATTATATTTTGTAATTCACTTTAGTAAATAAAGTGAGAATTATTATATTTAGTTGTTGAGTCTAAAAAGTGTATTTCATGCGTGCATGACTTAGACTAGAAGTAATCTAAAAAAAAGATTAGATTTTAAGTCTCAACTAAAAGTATAAAGACATGTCAAGATAGAGAGTTCACACATGGATAGTTGAACAGTTGAGTAGGTTCAGCGACCGAGAGGTAGAAAGAGAGATCTAGGATTTAGGTTGAGGTGAATCAGAAAACTCAGCAAGACATGCAATAAAAATCCATACAATCATATGGAACAAGTCTGTACATTTCGTACTACAGTCTATATATCCATACAACATGATGTACTTTCTCAAAAAGTCTATATAGCTTAGTTAAGGGTGATTTTTTGATTGTGTAACTACTAGTTTTTAGGAGATTGTGGAGGGTTCCTTGTAAGTTTTTTGAAAGAATGAAAACTCGATTTGAAGGAAAAATTACCTATATACGTGTGAAACTATTTTATGTTCCTGGTATTTAATTTCCAACTATTGTATGATTGATTCTATGGCCTGAATTTAATTTTTTGCATTAATTAAATTCAACAATCTATTGATTTAATTGAAATCATAAGGACATTAGTCATCTAGGCTTGGGATTTGGAATTTTCACATGAGTAGACACTCCAGACTTATAATATGAAATGTGAGTTCACAACTTTGCTTATAATTGCACTTCTACAAGATTTTAACATTGAAGTTATGTGCTTTTAGATGTATGCATGCATGCTTTTAAACATTAATGTAGATGTATATGATTTAGAGCTTCAAACATGATTTTGACGTGTTAATATGTGTATAATCACAATGGGGACATGGTAATGGTGTTCTTGAATATATTTGTTAATTAAATAACCTATAAATTGTTGACTCCACACAAGTCTATAGGTATTCACTTCATTTTTTGTCAGGATAGCAAGAGATTTATTGATTTTTATCATTTGATATTTATTTTTTTTGCTTGGTAAGTGTGTCATGTTGGATATACAAGACCAAGTTACCCAAGAAGTTATCGTATGGACTTAGATTGATATTTGCAATACATGTATGGTGATATGAGGTAAGGACGTATGATAGGGAAGGCCCTAAACATTATGTAGTGGTGGATATTTTCCACTGTACATCATCCAAACCTCGATATCTTGGGAATGAATGAGCAAAATTACCCCATATTCCTATAGATTTGTGATGGAAATTGCAGAGATGCATGCCACATAATGCATGGACATCGTTGACCCCCACCTTATTTTTTCTAGTTGTATTGTAGCAGAGGATACATGCCATGGAAAGAAAAATTGTTTATTGTGAATGTCCTATTTCTTGGACCATGTGTCAAATATTGGTTATTGTCACTTCGTCATCAACACAATCACTTCAATTAGGAGAKTCAATATATGTGATAAGTTAGTGAAGGAATTATGTTGTGTGGATTTATCTATCGGGTTGTGGTTTAGTGATGGGATGAGGCAACACCATGTAAGCAACTTGGGTTGAAACCCTAGTGGTTGTAGATCCTGTGTGTGTGTGTGTGTGTGTGTGTGTGTGTGTGTGTGTGTGTGTGTGAGAGAGAGAGAGAGAGAGAGAGAGAGAGAGAGAGAGAGAGTCACAGAATTGGTTTCCCTCCATCAACAAAGGGGCTTAAAACATGTCCAACAAAATTTAATTTAAATGGATGCTAATATGATAGTATATCCCTTATGCTTTACACACACACACACACACCTCAGAGTAACCTCTATGATTATAAAATATCTTGTCATCTCCCCTATATTAATGCTATGCAATTGTATTTTATCATAGATAGATACCTCATATAAATATATATTTATAGTAATAGAATGTCAAATATTTTTTGATAAACCCATGGTTTAATGAAGAGTGTAAAGAGGTGAGGAATAATTACATGGAAAATATTACCAATGAGAACCCCATGAGATACAAGCAAGATGTGATAAACACATAAGCACCTATTCACAAGGTATAAACATGAAGTTTTGATTAACATGGTAAAGAAAAACTCCAAATCATTTTGGAGGTAATTACAAACAAAAACATGGGTAGAAGAGGATGATATCTTTGAATTTTAATTGTTATCACATGCGAAAAAACTATATGAAACATATCAATGAGAGAAACCCCCTCCCCCTCCCCCCAATAAATCACCACTATGAAAAAAAATTTCACAAAGGAAAAGGTGATCAAAGACATCAAGAGACCGAGATTTGAGAAAGTCAATGACATTGAAGGATTGTAGTTAAAGCACATGAAATGGGTTCAGGAATATATCAATGATCATATGGTGACACTTCCAAACTAAATGATCTTGGAGTCCTTCCCAAAGAGTTATATGACAAGCCTCGTCATCCCCATCTTCATAGGGAGAAAAAGCAATCTTGGTAACTCTAGGACCATCAAGATCAACCCCATATTCACCAAGTTGATCATGATTAGTAAGCAACTCCTAGTGATAAAGAAAACAAATATGAGTTTGACATAATTTATTCTTGGAATTCCAACGTGATCTCAGACTCATATTTTTTTATTGCTATTTTCAAAGCTTTCATAAAGTTATATTTACAATGTCATTCATTGAAGCAAAATATGCGCTAATTGAGGGAAATATGTCTTAATATTGTATTGTAAACTACACATTCGACCAATTTCTAGAATTTTTATATTTATTTATATAAGACAAGGTATTCATATTTGGTTTGAAAGTTAAAGTTACATGTTATTCCATATTTATATATAAATATTTTTTTAGTATAAGAAGATAGTTTACTATTTTATGTTTTTATATAAATATTGTAACTTTAATGTATGTAATGTAAGTATGTAATTTTTATATATAAAATGTTTATTTTTATTGTATTTTTATCACTCAATGTAGTGTAATTGTAGATTTTAGCATTTTTTAG
>JASDQU010816613.1:64219-88186 GCA_032191745.1 Picea mariana
AGTAGTGAATTTATATTATAAATTCTCTAATAATGCCCCCCCTCTATAGAGGGTGGGAGGGGGCGGCATTAGTAGTGAATTTATATTAGTAGTGAATTTATATTATAAATTCTCTAATAATGCCCCCCCCTCTATAGAGGGTGGGAGGGGGGGGCATTAGTAGTGAATTTATATTATAAATTCTCTAATAATGCCCCCCCCTCCCACCCTCTATACCTCCCACCCTCTATAGAGGGTGGGAGGGGGGGGCATTTTTTTTTTTTAGTATGATAGCATTGTGATGATTGCTTTAATTTTTTTTTTGGTGTGTTTGTATATTTTTTCTCATTCTTTAATATCATAATTATGAGAAGAGATATAACCTATGTCTATTTATGTGTTGTAGTTGTGTTTATGTGGAAAATGAAACGATATCCAATCTCTTTACACTTTTCTGGGGGACTTTGTTGTGTAATTTCAATTGATTATAAATTTTCTTTCATTATAGGGATTTGTTTAATCCAACAATGTCTTAATGTGTCACAAATAGATAATTCTTTTTTCATATTTGTATTTATATTTTTCTCTAAAAATTTCAACAATTTTGATCAATTCCTACTTTTCTCAATTTAGTCCCCCCTAAAATAGTATCGGAAATTATTTGCAATTTCCATGGCATTTTAAAGTAATGGAATGTCAATTGTAACTTATTCATATAGTTAAATAATTTTTAGTTTGTCATCCACTGTCTTCTATCTGGCTAACGCTAGTGAGAAACACACCCCAATACCAAGGGCTTCATCACATACTGTAGACTTCCTTCAACTTAGTTGTCAACTCTAGGTAGTAGTTATTTTTCCAAAGTAGATATCAACTTGACATGCATTGTCACTAGCTTAACAACAAAACACTACTACCATATAGCTTGAACTAACCTTTTGTAACACAATGCTAATATCCATTGATATGGTCTACATGTCATTTAAATAATAATAATTCCTTTAATAATGCTGTTGTAGGGATGCCTATACCTTTTTTCAGAAACATATCATTTAGATATCCATTATCAATGCTCATATACATCATCCAAGGTAAGTTATCTTTTGGGTTTTATGTCGGTATCCTTGAATTTTCAATATCTGTATACTATGTTTTTAACTTCATTGCATTCCACAAAGAATTAGAGTTTTAGAATGTTGTTCATTGTGTCAAACCAACTACTTCATGGATTGAAGTTTGATGCTTGAAATGCTTTTTACTACACTGAAGTGAGGAAAGGTGATTTTTTGAATCCTGAAACCAGGAGGAAAGCTTGAGGATCAACAATGGAGGGTATATGTTTGTTCTGAGGTTAGATGAGTTCATTGAGCTTCTGTCGAGTGCGGTGGGCCTTCTCTTGGAGCTTCAAAGAACATTGTTTCCTCCTTCTCTACATTTTTTACTGCTAGTATGCAGCATCTCCAAACTGTTTCTTTCCTTGACTTTCCTGTTATGTCGTTTCCCGAGGCTTCATCTTCCTCCTGCCCGTTCGGGAACTAAACCGCTATTCATTGTTTTGTAAGTTTACACTATCTTGTGGATTGTCTTGTCGTAGTATCCTACCAACCTTCACTTTTGCTCTTGTTTTTTAGCAGTATTAGTTTATTTTATTGCTCTATTATTGATATGGCTCCACCTTCTGGTGCTGACATTTCTAAAGACGTCAGGGTCCTTATGAGCCCAGTTGACGAGGTAGGTTGGCAACAGGCTGGCCTATTTACCATAGTGGATTCATTGAATAACTCACTCACTTCACTTACTTTTCCCTCTAGTAATCCTCTGCCTACCCTTGGCTCTAGAGATTCTCCAGGAAACCATTTTACTAATCGCTTCCCTCCTCTTGAGAAGTCTACGGGCATTGCTCAACAAACTGCTTCACTCATTGGTTTAAAGGATGTGATTCTTAGCAATGATAAGTCTGTTAGTAAAGGTGTTGGACTAACGAGGTGAAATAAGGAGCTGAATAGCCTTCCCTGTTCACACACTAAGTTGTCTAGTGCTAGGAAGAAGCTCTAGAAGCCCAACAAGCTGGTTAGAAAAATGGTATTGGGATCGGATGTGGGATTGGAAGAAACTGCTAGACTGGCCTTGTGTGGGCTAGTAGGTTGATTATCCTATCCTTATCTAGTTGATTTATCAGTACAGGGTTGGTTAACAAAAATTTGGTTCCCATTGCTTGGTTATGAGCTAGAGATTCACTATCTTACTAAGGGTTGGTGGGGTTTTATCTACAAGACACTTGAAGATGGAGACTTATTACTCAATAGGTTCTGGGTAAATAGGGGAAGCACACTAATGCTAAAACACTGGAGGGTCGCCTTTGACCCGCAGACTGATTACTTTCATCACCGACATTTATGGGTTCTTTTGCCAGGCTTGCCTCTTCATTTGTGGAATGAAGGCTATTGTAGATGCTTTGGGGCGTTTCATTACTCTGGATACTGCTTCTATGGAAAACACTGCCAGGAAAGTCAGAAAAATCTTAGTGGAGATTGATATCCATGAGGATCTTCACGAGGAATTGGTGATTGAATGGCGAGGTCAAATTATTACTCATAAGTTGGACTATTTGGGCGTTCCTTTCCGGTGTAACTAGTGTCGTCAAACTAGTCACCTGCGGAGTGACTGCCAGGGGAAACAACCAGATGAAAAATTTGAAGACTCACTTCTTCGGGAGGACCCACCAGCCTATATGGATGAAGAAGACTCCATTGGCATTGAATCTAACTTCATAGGACTGGAGACAAGACTACAGTCAGAAGATGATTCTTCATTTTCAGGTAAATTGAAGCATTTATGCTCGGTGTTTAATTCCTCCTTATCGATGTGTGAAAGAAGTGATTTGGAAAGATCTAGCTGGCTTCAAACCTCTATCTCAAATCACCTTGGACACGAGGAAGTGAGCCAAAAGATACCAATACCAGCGGTGTTGAATCAACATCTTTCAGAAGTTGGGATCTCGATTGAATTGAGAACTGCATCAATTAATCCTCCTTTGCCTTCTTCAGCTGACCCTACTTTGATCCTACCTTCTATCCCAACAGGGTTTGGGGGTTTTGTATTTGGTACACTACCTTCTGTCCCTACTGAACTTGATCAGGTGCTAGTGGCAAGTAACAGAGGACTGGAAGTAGGAGACACATCCATAAATGTAGTTTTGGACACTCTACTTTCCCATCTACAGGGTACTGAAGCGATTATACTACCTACTTTTTGGGGGAACTCCTTACTTAGCACTTCCGATTCTGCTGAAACCTCCTCTTCTAAGCATCTTACCAGGGTCAAGGGGAAAGATTTTTCCTGGTCAATGGGGACTTGGAGTCGAAATCTCTCCTATAAAAAATCCCAGCTCATGGAAGAAAACAACACAAACCTTACCATCTACTGATGAGTCAGGTCCTTCCTCCACCGACGGTGGGGCTCTTCGCGCATTGAAAACCCTAGCAACGGAAAAGTAATGATCCTTTTGTCTCTAAATATAAGAGGGGTTGGAGGCACCCTCAAATCGACCTCCATACGGAGACTCTTGGACCTTACTCGTCCTGATATTATTTTTTTACAAGAGGTGGATTCGGCGAGAGCAAGGAGCTTCTTAAATATCTTTCGACCTTCTTGGCTTTCTTGTGCAGTTAGTTCCATTAGCACTTTTGGGGGACTATTAGTCTCGTGAGATCCTTGTATTTTTTATTTAACTCCTTTTCTTACTATAGGTGGTATCTTATTAATAGGAAGATGTCTTCACAACAATCGAGATATAGCTCTGTTGAATATCTATGGTCCTTGCACAGAGCGCCTCCGGTTTTGGAAGTCACTGGATGACAGTGGGATCTTATCTATAAAGCATTTATTAATTGCAGGTGATTTAAACATTATTCTTACATCGGATGAAGCCTAGGGAGGTAATCCAGGTATTGGTTTAAATGATAATTTTTGTAGAGATCTTTTCACCACAAGAAATCTGGTTGATATCAAGCCATCCAAAGTGGTTCCTATGTGGCAAAATGGGCACCGTGGAAGGGAAGCAATTGCTAGAATATTATATAGGGTCTTAGTCTCTCAAGATTTATTATCTACGACTGGCATGTACATGAGCTGGGTTGAATTTCCATTTATCTCCGATCATGCACCTATCGTTTTCCAAATGGAATTACCCCCAGCGATAAAGCCTTTCCTTTTAAACTGAATGCACAATGGATGGAGGATCCAACTTCCGTGGATTTAGTTCATACAGTGTGGAAAGACCCGACTTTCCTCTCTAAAAGCGGTGAACAACAAAGGTTGGTATGGAAGCTTAAAGTTTTAAAATCTCGAACTAAATCTTGGTACAAAGCAAAACTTAACAGGAATTCTGGAATACTCTCAACATTGGAAACTGATATAAAGGAGGCGACCTTTGAATTGGCTGCAAACCCTTTAAACCTTAAAAAGAAAAAATTACTTCGTGAATTGGAAGGAGAAAGAAACTGAATTTTAAAAGAAGGTGAAGAACATTGGAGACTTCGCAGTCGGGCTATCTGGATGGCTTGTGGCGATAATAATTCAATTTTTTTTCATAAATATGCTACCTATAACAGAACTAGGAAGCATATTTGGGAGATTTCGGATAATGCTGGGATTAAGGTGACAGAGCAGGGAGATCTAAAGATTGTTGCGACACAATACTTCAAAAATCTTTACAAGGAGCCACCAATCACTCATACAGTTGAACAATTGAAGGTAATCAAACTATTTTCACAATTTATTAGTGTTGAGGAGTCTTTTTTTATGTACAGTCTGGTTACACTTGAGGAGATCAAAGATATTATTTTTCATTTTAAGAAAGAAAAGAGTCGAGGGCCTGATGGAAGAAAAGAGTCCAAGGCCTGATGGCTGGACGGTGGAGTTTTTTACTTATTTTTATTGATTTAGTTGGGGAGGATATTCTAGAAATGGTGGAGGAATCTAGAAGATTAGGTAAAATTTCTGGTGGTCTAAATGCTACTTTTCTGACATTGATCCCGAAGGCTAATAAGTCATCTACTTTTGACGATTTCCGTCCGATCTCTCTCTGCAATCTTTGCTACAAGATAATTTCAAAGATCATTGCAAACTGGATAAAACCTTTTCTTTCTAAATTCCTCTCCGAAGAACAACTTGGTTTTTTACAAGGAAGAAGAATCCAGGATGTTGTAGGTATTGCCCATGAAAGCCTACATAGCATCAAGAAGAAAAAAATAAAATCCCTTATCCTCAATCTGGATCTCAGGGAAGCTTACGATTGTATAAACTGGTCTCATCTAAGACTTATTCTTCTTAAGGTCGGTTTTGGATTACATATGACTAACTGGGTCATGGCTTGTGTCACTACTTCTTCCTTTGCTACTCTTATTAATGGTGAGGCTATTGATTTCTTCAGAAGTGGCAGAGGACTTCGACAAGGCTGCCCTCTTTCACCGCTGCTCTTTAAATTGGTAATGGAAGGACTAAGTTTACTTTTAAAATCAAGCATTGATGAAGGAAAGATCACAAATATAAAGGTGTCTAGATTGCAAAAGATTATCAATATTCGGTTTGTAGATGACGTCCTCATTGTGACTAAGGTTGAGCTACCTGAATGGACTGAAATTGACTGAATCATTACTCTCTTTTGCAAAGCTTCGGGATTGACGGTGAATCAAACAAAGACTATTGTTCACTTGGATGGACTAACATATCAAGAGTTGTTACCTTTTAAATCTCTCATTTCCTTTACCTTCAATGATTTATCTGATGGCTTTAAGTATTTAGGATATTTTCTAAAGACAAGGAAGCGAAAGGGAGGATTGGGGTTGGCTCTTAGCTAAAATTTCTAAGAAAATCGTTTTATGGTGTAACCGATGGCTATCAATGGGTGGTAGATATGTACTTATCAAAACAGTGCTGGAAGGCCATCTTGTTTACTGGACGTCCTTAGAATCAATTCCTCGTTTTGTTCTTGGCAAGATTAGAAAAATGATGGCACATTTTCTTTCGCATGGCAATACAGAGAAAAATTCTCTTCATCTCTACAGATGGGACTCTCTTACTATATCGAAGAAAAATGGAGGTTGGGGGTTTCATCATCTGCCTCATTTCAACTTGGCGCTAAATGCAAGTAATCTTTGGAGGGTCCTTTGGTAGGAAGGCATATGACATAACGTCATTATGGACAAATATTTCTCAAAAATTACTACCTTGGATTGGCTCAGATTGGAGTCACACAAAAATCCCCATGCTTCCAGATTTTGGACAACCCTGTCCAACTCGATTCCGGTCATTTTACAGTGGCTGGCCTGGCAGCCGGGGTCCGACCATCATATTTCTGTTGGCAGAGACAAGATTATAGGGCTCAGGGACAGCGCCTTCCTCTCGTCTGAGATTCTCCTTTCCTTGAAATAGCAGGGCGCCACCACGCTTGAACACGCCTCGGCGGGCCAGGATCCGATGTCCCGTATTGAGATCTGGAGGAATAGCCTTTCTTTTGGATTTTTTGGCTAATGGTTATGGATTGGGAAACATTTATTTCAAATCTCAGAGGGGCTGGCATACTGTTCCAAAACGTCCCTGACAAACTATTGTGGACTGGAAGCGATTCCTCGAGAATCATTTCAGTGAGGAATCTTTACAAAGCGATTAGTTCCACCGAGAACTTTCCGATCTGGAGTGGTTGGCGATTGAATCTCTGGAAATGGAATATCCAGCTAAAAATAAAAATTTTCATTTGGCTGGCTGTGGACAATAAAATGCTCACTTGCTCACTTGGGAAGTGTTAAAGAGGAAAGGATGGGAAGGGTCGGGGATCTGTTTGATGTGCAAGCAATGTGAGGAAGATATAAACCACTTGTTCTTACATTGCTCCTTCTCTAAATTGGTTTGGCACCTTTTAACACACAAATTACATATCAAATCGGCCTGGTCAGGAGCTTCCTTCTTTGATTGCTGGGACACATGGACAAAAGATCTCTCTGTCTCAAATAGGCTGGCAGTGATTGCCTGCTGGAATATCTGGATCTCAAGAAATAAAACAGTCTTTGAGAATAAACCTCCACGTGCCTGGGAGGTAGTTTATAGAATACTCAACGCTTTTCAAAGTGAGCCCAGTTCAAAAACTAATCAACTGACTAGACAGAGGCCGATCCAATTGAAGACGGGATTTGCATGTGCACAGTTTGATGGGGCTTCATCAACAGGTGGGAAAAATTGTGGTGCTGGGGGTACATTTTATTAGATCTTGACTCTTCCAAGTTCAGGGGGCTCACCAACTGCGGGGAAGGATCAAATACCAAAGCAGAGCTATTGGGTGCATGGACTATGTTCATCCTAGCAAAATATCTGAAAATAAGAAACATTCATGTAATGGGGGATTCAAAGGTTGTCATTGATTGGCTGAAGCAAAAAAAATATCTCCATTCAACTGCCATTGAACTATGAAAACAAAGAATAATTGAGTCGCTAAAGTCCTTTCAGGAGATTCATTTCCAACATGTTTACAGGGACTACAATGTGGAAACTGATTTACTTTCTAAACATCCACTGTTGAAGCCGAGAAGGCGATTATCCTATTATATATGGGATGTAGGGACAGCAGGCCCTATTTCTCATATCAATCTATTCTAGTCCTTTATGTTGATATTTTTCGTTTTAGGAACAATGCTCTTTCTCCTTTTTACTTATTTCTCTTGTTGTTGGAATTAGAGCTTGATGACAGCTATCAGAGATGGATGATTACATCTTGGTTTGGTTTTTTATTATGGCTATCAATTCAATTTTTGCCTCTCCTTATATAGAATAGGATTACGAGTATGAAAAGAAACATTTGTTAGATGTATTAAAAATTATATTTTAATATAATTTTGGAGTGAATTTTTTATTGAAAAAAATTACTTCATGAATTATGCATTATTGTTATGAAGTATAGTAACTTGATGACATGTGATAGTACATCAACTTATCTATTTTAAATATTTTTTTACATATATTAAAATACATCACATACATCTTCAATATTAATATTCATCTTGTACCTTAAGAATTTACATTTAAAATAAAAATTTACATTAATTTTTTATATTTCTTTCTTTATAATAATTTGTATTCTTGAAATTGATAATATTGAGACTTGATTACTATTCAAAAGAAATACACAATTAAAAAAAATTATAAATGATATTCCCGATTAAAAATTGATTTAATGACTTTTATTTATTTTTATATATCTCAATATGTAATTTTTGAGGTCTAATGATCTTTCACTCACCAAAAAATGCATGTTATTTTTTCTTATAAAATTAAAAGCACATTATTCAAACTTTTTTCTTTTGGGAAAATAATACTAAACTTAAAATATTTTTCAATATCGTAAGTGTAAGTATGGAGTTAATATGTTATAGTTTAATGTATTATCTTAAGTTATAAAAATTTGGAAGTATGAGTTTTTTTTTTTAATTTTAATTCATACAATATATATGGATGAAGGATATTCAAAATGACACTATTTTATAATTCATAATAAAACAAAAACATAGATTAAATATGCTATAATTTAATCCACAATTATGTAAAGAAAATTTTTGAAAACTATATATTTATAATTATGTAAAAAAAAATATTATGTAATCTCTTTTTAAATGTAAAAAAAAGTATGAGTCATGTCCAAAATAAATGTTGTAATAACTTGGAGTTACTTGGGGTTTTATTAAGAAAACTGCAATATGTTTGAATCAACAAGGGGTAACCAAATCCGAGGAAGGATAAACAAAAAGAAAGATAATAAAAATGCAATATACTTATCATAGTTAGAGAAGTATGTGAGTTATGTGGGTTTGTTGAGTAATTAAAAACCAAATAATCTTGTGATTTAGTTTTTTAATGTTTTTATATTATTAAGAATGTTATTAAGAAGCTATATAGGTAACTCTAGGACCATCATGATCTAGCCATATTCGCCGAGTCGATCATAATGGTATACTAGCAAGCAACTCCCAACAATAAAGCAAAAAAAACATAAATTCGACATAATTTATTGTTGGAATTTTAAAGTGAACTAAGACTCATATTTTTTTATTTCTATTTTCAAAGATTGAAGAAAGTTATATTTACAATGTCATGTGTCTAAGCAAAACATGTGTCAATATTGAGGGAAAGATGTGTTAATATTGTATTGTAAAACTACACATTTCACAAATTTTTAGAATTGTTATATTTATTTATTTATATAAGACAATTCGATATGAAAGTCAAAGTTATATGTTATCTCATATTTATATATAAATATTTCTTAGTATAAAAAGAGTTTTTTTAACTATTTTATGTTTGTATATAAACATGTGTCTTTTAATATAATAAAAATACTTTTCTTCTAAATTTGTATATACATGTTTGTTTTGTATAATAAAAAGAAGTGATTAAAATGTTTATTTTTATTGTATTTTTATCACTCTATATATTGTAATTGCAAATTTTAGCGCTTTTTAATATGATACTATTGTGATAATTGTTTTATTTCTTTTTTTGTGTGTTTGTATAATTTTTCCCATTCTTTAATATCATAATTATGAGAAGGGCTATCATCTCTATCTATCTATGTATTGTAGTTGTCTTTCTATGTAGTAAATGAAACAATACCTAATCTCTTTACACTTTTTTGGGAGCCTTCATTGTGTAATTTCAATCAATTCTAGATTTTCGTTCATTATAAGGATTTGTTTATGCCAGCATCATAGAAAATTGGTGTCTTCATGCTCCACAAATAGATAATTAATTTCTCATATTTTTATCCATCTTTTTCTCTAAAAAATTCAACGATCTTGACCAACTCTTACTTTTCTTAATTTGGTCCCCCCTAAAATACTATCAGGAATGATTTTCAATTTCCATGGCATTTTAAGGTAATCACGTGCATGGAATGTCAATTGTGACATGTTCATATATTTAAATCATTTGTAGTTTTCCATCCATTGTATTTTATCTGGCTAATGCTAGTGATAAACACAACCCAATATCAAGGGTTTCATTGCATATTGCACACTTACTTGAGCTTAGTTGTTAGTTCTAGGTAGCATTTATTTTGCCAAAGTAGATATCATCTGGACATATATTGTCACTTGCTTCGTAAAAAAACACTACTATCATATAGCTTGAACTAGATTTTTTTAATACATTGCCAATGTCCATTGATATGGTCTCCATGTCATTTAAAGAATAGTAATTTATTAAAAAATGTTATTGTAGGGATGCCTATACCTTTTTCAAAAATATATCATTTAGAGATCCATCATTAATGCTCATATGCATCATCAAGGTAAGATATCTCTTGGGTTTTATGCCGGTGTCTTTGAATTCTCAATATCTATTGTTAAGCCCTAGGAAAATCCCCATGTTAAGTATAAAACTCATTATTAAGCTCTAGATATTGAATTATTACATTTCTAGTGTTATATTAATAGGTAGGCTAGAAACCTTCATTATACCCTTTCATTATAATTGTACCCTTTGTCTCCTATATATACCAAGGAGACCTATTATTAAGGGCATATTCTCTCGTCTTGTACCTTGAATATTGTAAAAGGAGGTTTCCCCTTTTAAGTGGACTATTATTCATTGAATTTTTAACATTCTTAAGGCATTGGTTCATAACATTTGGTATCAGAGCAGGGGAGGCAGGTGCGAGGGGGGTTCTCTACGAGCTCGGAGGAAAAATAATTTTGGACTACTACTGGAATCTCAGGAATGACACCAACAATAAAGAAGAGGCATATACACTTCTTAAAGGATTCCAACTAGTAAAGAAACAACAAATCCTCAGCTTGAATGTAGTAGGCGACTCGAAGACAATCATAAGGTTGATGATCTAGGGATCAAAGCCAAAAAAATTGAGCCTAAAAAGGATCATAGATATAATCTGTGTAACCATGAGGGCCTTAAAGCCCAACTTCTTACACGTTTTGAGAGAAAATAATGCGGAAGTGGAAAAAATGGCGAACGAGGCCATAGGGAGACCTTTTGGAACCTTAGGGGTAGAGGGTAAAGAAGTTCTAGCCCCCCTAGTTTAATGCTACCTCATATGATCAGGAGCTATCGTGTAATGGCCACGAGAGGGTACACTTGGAGCTCCAGTGTGAGTCGTGATCAGTGGAGGCAACAGTTGGCAGGTGAAAAGATAGGGCCTCCTTGGCCAAGTACAAATTGTGTTAACGAGATCTGGTATGACGATCCCATTATGGCGTGGGGTGGTATGATTATCTGTTTAGTTGAGTTCATGGGTAAGCGAAGGTCGAAGGCTATGATGCAGATGGGTCGAACGTGAAACGGATCTAAAGTGAAGTGGAATCGTCTAGGTGACGATGGATCCAGTCTTGGGCTTGAAGATGTGAAGGGCCCAAGTACAACTCCCCAAGCAGAGGTTGTGATTCATCTGTTTGACATGATTTTAGTTTTGAATGTCACATGAGGTGAATTATATCAGCATTTTCGAGTAGAGTCCTTGCTGGGGAAAATTTTCTTTAAGTCTATGCCAATCCATTTGCACCCCATGCTCTCCCTGGTCCACATTATCTGTTCAAAGTTGTTTGTGCCTCAGAGTTTTTGGGAAACCCCTTTGTTTCCTTTGCCTCGTCCCTTGCCTCGCCCATCGCTTACTCTTTGCCTCGCTCGGATCCTCTCTTCGCAACCTTTGTTGGGACCTACTTCTTCCACTTCCAGACTATCAGAACTCAAGAAACCCATCTCTCTGCAGAATTGTGCCCCTCCCGACAGTATGGATAATAGATAGAAGAACCACAATGGTCCAAGGACCGTGAATTTGCAGGGAGTCAAGGGACTACTCGTTGGACTGGACCGATCAGACCTTGAGATAGAGTGTGCAGGGTGTCAGAGGCTGCGAATCCACATGGGAGCACTCAACTCTACATTAACCTTCGAGATTGAGACCCTCTCTCAGAACATGCATCTAATTGAGAGGTTGCAAGATGAAATATTTTCTCAAATGAGCCAAATTGAAGAGCAACGTAGTAGTTTGAAGATTATGCAAAGCAGGATGGACCATATGGAAAGAAGTCATCAACATCCCAATTCTCCAGCAAGAACCCAGGTAGCTTCTAAGAATGTACCTTCAGCCACAATAAATCAAATCCCGGATCTCAACGAGTCCTTTCCAAATCCAATCTGGGAGAACCATGGGCAATCAAAGATAATAAAGGAACCGGGTAGCTAAATTTAAAAAAAAAATCAAGTGTCATGTTTTTTTTTACGTTATATATAGATAGAGTCTTCTATATATTGTATTCTTCGAGATACAATAATTATGATATAGCTAGGGAAGGTAGAAACTCAATGGACACAAATTTTGTATTAGAAATTCCAAACTTCAAAGCTTCTATCTCTCGAAGTTCATTCATGACCCCTTTTTTTGTACTACAATGGATATATCCACACTTTTTAATATAAATTTTCCCAGTTCTTGTTAAAAAAAACATTTGGTATCAGAGAATCTATCCTAGGGTTTTGTTTCTTCAAGCGAGTCATCGTTGTAACATTATTTTTGGGACTCTTTATATAGCGAAATTTGGAGGATACTTAGGAGAAATATCAAAGTATGTATGGTAAAAAATCCAGGTTCTGAACCATTATAGTTTTGGAGATATAGTCTATGGAAGATAATGTTTGTGACTCATCCTCAAATCAATTTTAAAGGAGTCATCTTGGGATTTTTAGTATAAATTTTTTATGGGAAGTTTCATATAGTTAAACTTTTTGGAGTTAAGGAGAAGTATCATAGTACAAGTGGTCAACATTTCAGGTTTTGGTTCTCTATACTTTTAGAGATATAGTCCATAGAAGACCTTTGTGACTAATCTAGAAATCAATTATCTTGGCATTTTCATTGTAATGTTTTTCCAATGAATTTTCAAACTCTAAAATGCTTGGAATACCGAGTTGACACAATGAAGTACATGTGAAAAAAGTTGCTTGTGGAAGTTAGGGTTTTTACACAAGTTATTTTTTGGTGATTTAAAGAGCTTTCTACGTGGTTAGGAAGCTCATTTTTATTTTATTTTTAGACACATGTTCTATCATATTTAAATAACATAGGATATGTTGTTAAGTGGGTAAAACTTGTTGATGTGTTTTCACCCTTCAAATAGAGACCAAAATTTGGTTGAACTTGGAAAGTTTCAAATAATCTTCAATTGTTGATCTTGAATACCCAACAAGTTTCCAATCAGCTTGAATTCTCTAGTTCTTCATCATGAAAGACTAACATAGATGGTTTCTCTTTGAAACAAAAGAGAAGAAAATAAAATATATTAAAAGAAGGAAATTGCTTATGTCTATCTTCTCACTAAATATCCCTGTCTCAACTATGTTCAACACTTCACATAATCTAAAACAAAGGTCATATGCCCAAGATATGTCATTTTTTCCCACATTCTTTTGCCACATACTTAGCCATTTTTCATTTTTCTTATCCTCCACTCTTCATACTTAGTCATTTTTTCTCATTTTTCTTCCTCTTTCCTTGCTCTATACTTCCTCTCTACTCCCCATACTCCATACTTAGGCATTTTTCCAATCTTCCACACCATTTCCATACTTAATCGCTTCCATACTTAACACATTTCCATTTTCATTATCCACTGAGTTAATTTTCATAATACCCATCACTTAATCATTTCTATAATTTCTACGTTCATTTTCATGATTCATTTCCACATTCATTTTCATAATTCATTTCCATTTTCCATTTCCACTTATTCATTTTCATTATTATTTTCATAATTCATTTCCATTTTCCATTTCCATTTAATCATTTTCATTATTTCTACATTCATTTTTCATTTCCATCTTCCATTTTCATACTTACTTGATTTACCTCCCCAACACTTAGTCATTTTTCATGACTTACCACGTTTTACTCATTTTTACACTAAGTATTCCATTGCAGATGTAGGACAACCACCTTCTCCACTTACCTTTTCCCCTCATGCTTGTGTCTCTCAATCCCGCAACACTCAATTTTCACTTCCCACTTCTGCATTACCCAAATTTCACCCTTCATGACTTGGTCATTTTATTGAGTTTTACACTTGGTTTTTATTGAGTCCTATACTTAGTTGATTTTTTATCTTTGAATGAGGATGCAGGAGACCCTCCTTCAAGCCCTCCTCTCCATTACCTTTTTCCCTTGTGTTTATGTCCATCAACCCACATCCATATCTCATACTTAGTCATTTTTACCAAGTTTTATCTTCTCACCTACCCCCTTTACCTCCGCATTCCCATAACTCCACAAACACTTCATTTAATTTTTATTTTTTTAATATTATTTCTTATCCTAAGTTTTTTCCCCCTTTTCATGGCCTAACATATTGGGACATGTGGCAATGATGTGGACCTATCGTATGTGGACACGTGGAAACGAGGTGGACCTATCATATGTGGACATGTGGAAACGAGGTGGACCTACCCCCGGGTGACACATGGATGGAGAGAGATGACTGGATAGTGACTTGGCATGATGACTGGGTGATGATGTGGCGGTCAAAAGATACTTTGTGCACAAGCTACATCGAATCCTATGGCTTTCTCTACTTCAATCATAAATAACATGGACATGAATTTTGTTTATAAAGAAGTCATGAGAACCCTCCCACAATGCATGTGGGATAAAGAAAATTGGATTTGCAAATCAAAGGCCCATATTTCATGAGGACAGATCAACGATGGTTGAATCTCCATCTTCTGGAGCTCATAAATTTTGATCTCAACGTCTGAATTGAGAAAAAGAGAACTCGTCGGAAAGGTAAAGAGATGAAGAAAACATTGGAAGTGGTTTAAATGGATGGAATATCAATTATTAGGCCCTAAAAATTAAAGTACAGTCGAAACTATTTTTGGGCTTGGAAACGAGTTATTTTTGGAAAATCATTTATTTAAAGAAACTTATAAACTTCCAAGGTGGGTTCCAGATGGTGGCACGAACATCAGAGTTCAAATTTAAAAAATGACACATGAAACCCTAATTGAAAAGAAGTTTCAAGAAGATGAAAACAAGACTATAAAAGAATATGTAAGAGGCATTTAAAGGATTCGAAATTTCCATCATAGTAATTCGAGTAGTCACCTTATTCTTTCCTTCACCATTTTTCTTCCCTAGTCAATTGTCATTTTTCTTTTTCTGTTCCTAGAATATGTGAAACCTAAGGATGAACCTTGATTGTTCCTCTTTTGTCTTACAGGTCTCTCTTTCATTTTATGGTACGCGAGAACCCCATCCCAGTCCTCTTTGAAGGAAAAATGCAATTTACTTTAATTGTAACCCTATATATTATTGTTTATTTTACAACGACTATATTGTTTTTTTAGGTTATTAGAGAACTAATTCGGGACATAACATCATTGATTTCTCAAGACTTCGAATTTAAGCATGAGATTTAAGATGTGTGTCTATCAAAATCTTTACTGCATCTAATGAAATGATCATTTAGAGTTCTCTGTCATATGTGGTCCATACTTTCCTTTCCTTTTTTGAATATTGCGTCTTTCTTTTATGAATGTTGTGATGGAAATGTCATTTTATGATAATGAATACTCTGTTGGTTTATAAATCTTGTAATATAGTGTAAATGTTTGCTTTGTATAAGATACCTGGTCCTCTCTCAGGTATTCTTTACATGTGAATATTTGTTTCAAGAATAAGCTCGGTCCTCTCTCAGGCCTCTTTTACATTCTTGTATATTATTTACATATAGAGGAGTACCACCTCTTTAAAAATGAAAGGGGATTTATCCTTGTGATGTTATCTTAAAGAACGTAAAATAGTTTTTTAGATCAACATTTTTGGTGACTCCACTGGGGAACGATTCATTTTCAATAATTTGATACTTTTTAGGATCATATATTATTGGAAAGATAGAAGTTGTCTGGTCAAGTCTTGGAAAAATATTTGATTGTTTTAAGATGAACTTGGTTTTTGAAAACCTTGTCCAGGGAGCATCAAATGGCCTTGAATACATGTTATTGAATTTTCAAGCACAATTCAATTATGACAACTTATACAAAACCAAAGAACCATCCAAGATTTGGGAGGATGAGCTTCCTAGCGAATCCATCATTAAAAATCCATATTTTGAAGAAACATGCCATGAGGATTCCACTAATAAGATTCCAGAATTTCAAGAAGATCTATATATGATGACTCCTTCGAGGATTTTCTTTCATGTTGTGATGATATTTTACCTTACCCATCAATCCCAACAAAATTTGTTCAACTTACAATGAAGGGAGAAGGTACCCAAAGAAAGAAACGATTGCATAGAGGTCCACTGAATTTGCAAGGAGAAGTTCATCCCTTGCCAAATATTTCCATGGAAATGTTTCCAATGTTCTTCATAAATACTTCTGAGGATGTAGAGAAGAATTTGGTTAACTTTGATAGTGTTTGTAATATTTATAATGTGGTTGTAGATGATTTTTCATGCCGACTGTTTATCTTAACTCTAAAAGGAAATGCCAGTGAATGGTTTTATTCATTGTTGCCCGGAACCATCACTAGTTTGGATGTATTAGAAAATTATTTGTCGATAAATATTTCCCAAAGAAAGATCCATATTCTCTTTTCTTGAAGTTGGTTGAAATCAAGATGAATGAGGAAGAGACAATCAAATATTTCACTTTCATATTTGTGAAAGTCCTTCATGAGATTCCTCAAGAAATGTTTCCAAATGATGTAATCATTTTTAGTTGTTATGAAAATTCCTTGCCTGTGAATCTGATATTTTTATTGAAACAAGAGGGATAGTGTAGCTAGAAAGAGTTAATGCAATGATCTTAAGTCATTGAAATAAATATTCATGAAACTGGTGCTAGTCTCTTAAGTTTCCCAATATTGTTCCAAGACAATGGAGGAAAGGATTTAGAAGAAAAATTTGATGAAAGATGTGAAATTTTTTTTACATCAAATTTTGTTCCTAAAACTGAAAGTTAGAACCCTGATGTTTCAATTCAAGAAGAATATTATTTTCCACATGCTCCATGGGAGGGAAATTTTGACCTCTCGTGTGATCAATTTGAGTAATGATCACAATGACTTTAAGGATGGATTTGATAAACCTCCACTAGAAGCACATGAATATTTCATTCAATATGGTCATAGTGAAAACCTTGCAGTGGGTACTCAATGTACACAACCAAATTATATAAAGATGAAATAGGAATTTCTAGATTGGATGAACAAAAGTAATGTTAATAATCATCACTTTATATCAAACTTTCAAGATATTGATTGCTTGCTAGGAGCATAATTTAATGAAGAAAAGATCTTCCAAGCATCAAAAGAAGAAGGACATTTGCAACCATAGGATCCAAGGGTGGAATATTTTATTTATGAAGACAATGAGATTGTTGGTGAACAACAAAATATATTCCTTTAGTTCTCCACAAAGGTTCAACAACAATTTATCTTTGCAAACCCACCATGGAAACATGGTCATTGTATGATGAAAGAATATCTCCAGAACATGGCCAATGAAAAAACACTCTCAATCAAGGATGGGAGTAATAAGATTAATTAGTTATGTACATGGCTACTTTGGAATTCTACTTACACTAGAAAGTAACCATTCTCTCCAAGTAGCTTAAGATAGGTAGATTTTTTTTTCTCATGTATATAATTTTTTCGTTCAGTAAAGTTTTCCTAATAAGCATTTGTTGGATCAAGATAATGGTATGGGGATGACTCCATAGCCCAATGGATAAAGGAATCTAGTCTTGGTATGATGGGTCCTCAACAACTCACACAGGGTCATTGTCCCACAGTTGGAGCCGGATGTTGATGTGTTTTCACCCATCAAATAGAGACCGATTGTTTCTTGGTCGAACTTGGAAAGTTCCAAATAATTTTCAATTGTTGATCATGAAGACCCAACATGTTTCCAATCATCTTTAGTTCTCTAGTTCTTCATCATGAAAGGCTAACAAAGATGGTTTCTCTTTAAAACAAAAAGAAGAGAAAAAAATATACTAAAAGAAGGAAATCACTTATGTCTATCTTCTCACTAAATAGCCCTACGTCTCAGCTTCATAGAATTTAAAACAAAGGTCATATGCCTAAGATATTTCATTTTTCTCTCACATTATGTTGCCCCATACTTAGCCATTTTTCTTTTTCCTTATCCTCCACTCTCGATACTTAGTCATTTTTTCTTATTTTCCTTCCTCTTTCCTTGCTCTATACTTCCTTCCTCTCTTTTTGTTTCTCTCTACTCCCCATACTCCATACCTAGGAATTTTTCCATTCTTCCACATCATTTCCATTTTCATTATCCACTTATTTAATTTTCATAATACTCACCACATGGTCATTTCCATAATTTTTACATTCATTTTCATAATTCATTTCCATGTTCATCTTCATAATTCATTTCCATTTTCCATTTCCACTTATTCATTTTCATTATTTTTACATTCATTTTTCATTTCCATCTTCCATTTTCATACTTACTTGATTTGCCTCCCCAACACTTAGTCATTTTTCATGACTTACTACGTTTTACTCCTTTTTACATTAAGTATTCCATGTGGATGAGAGATAGTTGCCTCATCCACTTAGATTTTTCCCTCATGCCTGTGTCCCGCAACCCGCAATCCTCGAACACTCAATTTTCACTTCCCACTTTTGCATTACCCAAATTGCACCCTTCATGACTTAGTAATTTTACTGAGTTTTACACTTGGTTTTTACTAAGTCCTATACTTAGTTTATTTTTTATATTTGAATGTGGATTCGGGAGACCCTCCTTCACCCATCCCTTGGCCTCTAACCAACATGAGCTATCACCCACATGACTTATCACCCGCATGACTTATCTTATTTTCTTACCCACTTTTATACTTAGCCAATTCTTTGAATGTGAATGTGGGACAACCCTCCTCTCCATTACCTTTTTTCCCTCATGCATGTGTCCCGCAACCAACATCCATATCTCATACTTAGTCATTTTTATCAAGTTTTATCTCCTCACCTACGTCATTTACCTTTTCATTCTCGTAACTCCACAAACACTTCATTTATTTATTTTTAATATTATTTATTATCGGAAGTTTCTTTCCCCTTTTAGTGGACCTACTATATTGGGACATGTGGTAGTGATGTGGAACTATCATATGTGGACACATGGCAGTGAGGTGGACCTAGTCGTGGGTGACACATGGATGGACAAAGATGACTAGACAATGACATGGCATGATGACCGGGTGGTGATGTGGCAATCAAAAGATACTTTGTGCACAAGCTACACAGAATCCTATGGCTTTCTCTACTTCATTCAAAAATAACATGGAGATTAAATTTATTTATAAATAAGTCATGATAACCCTCCTACAATGCAAGTGGGATAAATAAAGTCGAATTTTCACATCAAAGGCCCATTTTTACGAGGACAAATCAACGACGACTGAGCCTCCATCTTCCGGAGCTCATAAATTTTGATCTCGATGTCTGATTTGAGAAAATGAGAGCTCGTCGAAAAGGTAAAGAGATGAAGAACACAATGGAAGTGGTTTCAATAGATTAAATATTATTTATCATACCCTAAAAATTAATTACAATTGGGACTAGTTTTGGGCTTGGAAACAATTTAGTTTTGGAAAATCATTTATTTAAACAAACTTATATACTTCCAAGGTGGCACAAATATCAAAGTTCAAATTTACAAAAGGACCATAAAACCATAACTTAAAAGAAGTTTCAATAATATGAAAATAATACTATAAAAGAAGATACAAAATGCATTCAAAGGGTTCAAAATTTCAATCACAGTAAGTTGAGTAGTCACCTTGTTCTTTCCTTCACCATTTTTCTTCCTCATTCAATTGTCATTTTTCTTTTTTTCTTCCCAAAATCTTTGAAACCTAAGGTTGACGCTTGACTATTTCTCTTTTGTCTTCCAGGTCTCTCTTTCATTTTATGGTTTGCAAGAGCCCCATCTCAGTCTCGTTTGAAGGACAAATGCAATTTACTTTAATTGTAACCCCATATATTATTGTTTATTTTACAAATACTCTATTGTTTTTTGAGGTTCCCAGAGAACTAATTCGAGACATAACATCATTGATTTATCAAGAATTTGAATTTAAGCATGAAATTTCAGATGTGTGTCTATCAAAATCTTTATTGCATCGAATGAAATGATCATTTAGAGTTCTCTACCACATGTGGTCCATACTTTCATTTCCTTTGTTGAGTATTATGTCTTACTTTGATGAATGTTGTGATGGAAATGTCGTTCTATGATAAAGAATACTATGTTGGTTTATAAATCTTGTAATATAGTGTAAATATTTTATTTATGTAAGATACTTAGTCTTCTCTCAGGTATTCTTTACATGTGAATATTTGTTTCAAGAATAAATATGGTCCTCTCTTAGGCCTCTTTTCCATTCTTGTACATTATTTATATATAGAGGAGTACCACCTCTTTAAAAACACAGGGGGACTTTTCCTCATGATGTTATCTTAAAGACCATAAAACAATCTTTTAGATCAACAAAATTGTGGTTGGGGAAGAATACATGTAGGAAATACACATGGTTTCACGTGGTTGGAAACACATTCTTTCACTTGGTTGGAAACCCCCTTGTAACCCTTGTCGGTACCCCTTTGAGTAGTACCGCATTAGAAAATACGTGTAGACAAAAAATCACTTCCACATACCTTTGGATATATAACAAGTCCCCTAGTTATACCTAAAACCAACCTTAGATAAGATATTTGACCATCTTGTTGCTATAGTACACCGAGAACAACACTCGGGGAGACCACTCTCTCGTACCTGGGTAGTTAAGTAGTACGACTAAGAGCATGGTTGAGCCTCCTTAGTTCATGCCTTAAGATATTGGTCTGAGTAATATTGTTGGACCCCACACATATATAAGAGAGCTATAACACTTGATACTCCCTTATCCCCAGGACCTTGTAAAAAAAATTTAGTGAGTTCACTCCTAAAGGATAACCATAATTTTTTATAAAGACGAAATAGAGGAGAATTATTATTTTCCCATATGGAAAAGGTTTCTACAAGAAATACTACTAGTACTCCTCATAAAAACTCAAGCATGACTTACGAAGAAAGTGTCCAGACTTCAAAAATAGGCTAACCCAATTAAAGAACCAAGTTGATGCAATGAGTAGTAGTATGCTGAAACAAATGGATTTAACACATTATCAAGAATACCTTAAGATGGAAATGGAAGATCAAATGAAAACGAAGATGGATGAAAATAAGGAAGAATTACAAAAATCCAAATAAAATGAAAAAATCCATGAAGTCCATAACATCCATGTTCTTACAGAGGATCCGTAAAAGGGATATGGAGATCCAAATAAATCATGACAATAAGGAGAAAAATTGTGTTGAGACTCAATCACATATGTGGAGTATCTTATCACAATTGGAGAGAACACATATTGAATTTTAGAATCATTCATCACTCTAAGATCCACATCATCAGAGCTTCAGTTCAATACTAAGGAAACACTTCATTCCAAAGATCCTATAACATGGATATTATAACATGGATATTATAGATGGAGCAATTCTTTGATCTACACTAAGTGCCAAGATTGCAAAAATAAACTATTGCATCATTGTATTTAGAAAATGATCAATTTGTTTGGTATCAATGCCTTTGTGAAAGAAAGTAAGATTATATTATCTCTTGGCCCATTTTTACGGATGGATTGATAGCACATTATGGGGATATTAAGAGCAACACATTTTTTAGTCAATTGATCAATCTTCAACAAAAAGGTCCAATTATAGAGCACATTCAACAATTCTAAAAGCTCAGTCTCATGGTAAAGAACATTCCAGGGGATCATTTGTTAGATCTCTTTATGGGAACTTTAAAGGAGAACATTCAGCATGAGGTATGTCTCTTTGAACGTAAATCCCTAGAGTAATATCTTAGTATGGCAAGAAAAGTGGAAAACAAAAATATGGCTAATAGAAGGGTTCCCACTAACAACTATAAAGAGCATACTATTCCCTCTCCTAACCTCACTCGTCCGACAATTTTGAAACCTTAGCAAATGGATGAAAGAAGAGCAAAGGGAACATGTTTCAATTGTGACAACAAGTACAATAAGGGGCTTAAATGTGGTGAGAATAAATTATTCTACATAGAATGTGAAGAGGAAGAAGATCAAGAATTGGAACCATCACAAGATCTAGATCTATAAGAGACTACTTCAACAATATATTGGCATGCGTTGGTCGGCATCATTACTCCACAAACCCCAAGATAGAATGATATATCAAAAAGAAAAAGGTAATAGTGTTTATGGATTCTACTGGTACCCATAACTTCAACAATTACAAATTAGCAAAAATTCTCAATTGCTTTGCATTTCCAGCACCAGAGTTTCAAGTAATGATTGCGGATGGAGACGCCATAAATTGTTTAGGGAAGTGGCATAGTATTAATCTCAATTTGGGGGAGTATTTATTGGATAGTCCCATGATTTCCATCCAAATGGGTGGTTTTGATGTTGTATTAGGGGTCCAATGGTTACAATCATTGGCAACAATGGCCCTTAATTTTCAAGATCTTTTTATAATATTTTCCTCAGAAGGAAAGGAAAATGAGTTTAGAGGTATCCAAGGAAAACCCTCTAAGTTGATAGGCTCTAATAACATGGAAAAATTACTTTAAAAGGGACACCATGGTGTAATTGCACAATTGTGCTCACTAGATGTTCAAACATCTATATCCTCTACTCCATTGGATCTCCAAATAGTTATCAACAATTATTCCAAGGTATTTGGAGAGATGCCTAAGTGACTTCCACCTGCTCAATATCACGACTATGTTATTCATTTGCAACCAAGAAGTGTACCACCTAACATTAGGCCTTGCATGTATCCATATGCATAAAAGAGTGAGATAGAGCATATGATCCAAGAAATGTTAGAGGCCAACATCATTCAACCTAGCCAAAGTTCATTTTCTTCACCACTAGTGATGGTTACAAAAAAGGATGGTTCATGGCGTATGTGTCCAAATTATAAACAACTCAACAAAATGACCATCAAAGATAAGTTTCATATTCCTATCACTGATGAATTATTAGATGAATTGCATGGACAGATTTTATTTACTAAGTTGGATCTTTGTTCGAGATATCTTCAAATTAGAATGAGGTAGGAAGACATTCTTAAAACAACCTCTAGAACACATGAAGGCCATTATGAGCTTTTGGTTATGCCATTTGGACTTACTAATGCACCTTCAATATTAACAAAGTTATCAACTTAATGAGAATTGTGACCTCAAAACGAGAACTCTGGCCCAAAAATCCCATATTTTTGCTAAAAAAACATGAAAATCAACCCCTAAATCAAAAAGTGGTGCTACCAATAGCACCATTTTTTCAAACGGGGTCAAAATTACAAAAAGTTTCAAACATGGCCTTCAAAACTCATACAATAGCTCAAAAAAACCTTCAAATCGGCATCTAAATAAAAAAAAAATAATGTTACATTTTTTTATTTTTTTTCAAAACGTTAAATTTATAGATATTTTGAAATTGTATTTTTATCAGTTGGTACCATTAAAACCAAAATCTCAAAATCAACCATCAAATCGAAAAGTACTGCTACCGGTAGCACCCATTTTAAATTTGGTGTATTAAAATGACATATTTTTTAAAGTGGTAATCGAAATCAAAATCATCAAATCAATCCTTAAATGCTTACTTTTAAAATCTTAGTTTATCACTCCAAACACAACATAATACATAATTCCATGAAAACATTACATTTAAAAATATATATTCAAAACTCAAATTTGGAAAAAAAATACTAACAAAACATTAAAATTCCCTAAGCTAATTTTTTTTTAATTAAAAACATTTTAAAAAATAAAGTAAAACATAAAATTTCATTGCAAATTAAA
>JASDQU010816613.1:88304-100365 GCA_032191745.1 Picea mariana
TTGTCAAGTATTTTTTTAAATTATCAAAAACATTTAAAAAAACAAAATAAAACACAATTTCATTGCAAATTTAAAAAATAAAAAGAAAAAGAATATATATATATATAAGGATGTAATCAACCCTAATCTAGAAGATCAAAATAAACATTGCTAAGATAAGATCAAATTCTCACGAGCTCCATAGTGAAAGTGGGTGTTGGTCAATTCCAAAAACGCCATGGGATGAAAGAGTGTCACACCTTTGTAAGACTAAGAAGGTTGAAGATGAAAAACATTTTCTCTTAGATTATCCAACCTATACCCATATTAGATCTCATTTTCAAAATATTTGTCACACTATCAACCTTTCTAACTTTTTAACTCAACAAAAGTATGGTGATCTTGGAAAGTTTCTCTTAATGTTTTTCGAGCAAAAAAACAAAATTCTAAAGAATCTTAAGTAATCAATTACCCTCTTAAAGGTCAGATAGACCAATTCGGTCTTAATGGACGTTAATCATCATCATCAACAACTATATATAGTTATATTGTAATATAACTATATAGTTATATAGAATATAACTATATAGTTATATAGAATATAACTATATGTTATGTTTTTCTTAAAAAATTGATTATTTTTCATTTTTTAAACAAAAATTTAATTTTTTTTTAATTTTACTATTTTTTTTAATATATATATATATATATGGTTAACTTTTCTAAAGTTTTTGGACTATAATTTTTCCTTTATCCTTTAAAAAAAAAAAAATCTCATTTAAGCTTAGTTTATATATATTTTTTGTTTTTTTCCACTTCAACTTTTTTTTTCATTTTCTTTGATTTTGTAATTATATAAATTTGTTTTTTTTCTTTTTTTTCTTTCTTTTTTAATTTCAATTCTTTTATTTTTCTTAGTTTTTTTTAGTTTTAATTTATAAAAAAAAAATCAATTATACTTTTTAGCTAAATGTTTAAAAATAGTGTTATTTAACTACAATGATTTTCTATCTATTAAAGTAAAGGTAAAAAAAATGTGTTAAAAATTATATATATATATATATATAAGGAGACGAAAAACGGTATTTTTTAAAATGTAAATGGTAAAAAATATTTTAAGATTGAAAGAAGCATGGAAAAATGACTAAAAACACTATTGAAAAAAAATGAAAATAGATGAAAAAACAAGCATTTAAAAAAAAAAAGTGGAAACATTATGTATCATAAAATTTAAAATATAAAAAAACAACCTAAAAATGGAGGGGGAGTGCTATATGTAGCACCATTTTTAAAAATAGGGTAAAAAAACTTGACCTCCCAAAAATGAGAACTTTGTAGAGTTCTCGTTAAATTGGTAACTATATTGATTTCAAAGCTTGATGAATTACATTTTCAAATCCTTCCTTAGAAAAGTTTTGTTACTATTTTTTGATGACATACTAATCTACATCAAATATTGGGAAGACCATGTACAACATGTTGACAAAGTATTACAACTATTGTAAGAGAAACAACTTTATGCAAAGCCTTCCAAGTGTTACTTTGGGGTTCAAAAAGTGGAATATTTGGGTCATATTGTATCTCATGAATGTATAAAAATGGACCCTAACAAAATTAAATATATGAGGGAATGGACAACTCCTAAAACCTTGAAGAAACTTAGAAGATTCTTAGGATTGGCAGACTATTACTACATGTTTTTCAAGAACTATGGTCAAATAGTAGCACCTCTAACAACATTATTAAAGAAGGAATCATTTTATTGGACTCAAGAAGCAACCAAAGATTTTGAAAAACTTAAGGAGGATATGTGTACAACCCATGTTCTGGCCACACTTGCCTTCACAAAAACATTTGTTGTGGAGTGTGATGCCTCAGGCAATAGAATTGGTATAGTTTTAATGCTAGAAGGAAGGCCCCATTTATGACAAAAAAATATGTTGGTCATACTACATGCAGATAAGAAATGACGCCCTTACCTAATAGGAAAACACTTCAAAGTAAAAACATATCATGAGAGTTTGAAGTACTTCTTGGAGCAATGATTATCTTCAAAAGAACAATAAAAATGGGTTACAAATATGCTAGGTTATGACTTTGAAATTATCTACAAAAAATAAAAACATAATATTGTGGTAGATGCACTTTCAAGGAAAGAAGAAGAAACATATGGTTCATTATGTGTTATTTCTATTCCACAATTTGATTGGGTGGAAGAAGAAAAGATATAATGGAAGCAAGATCAAGAGGTATAAAAGATCATTCAACAACTACAAGAGGACCCCAATGCATTAAATAAAATTGTATGAAAGAATGATTTGCTATGGTATCACGATTGCCCATATTTATGTAAGAATTCACAACTCAAACAGAAGGTCCTTTTAGAATTGCACACTTCTCCTATAGGAGGACATTTAAAATTCTTGAAAACTTACCACAGGATCAAAAGTGATTTTTTGGGGGAAGGTCTTAAAATTGACGTTCAAAAGTTTGTGTCTAAATGTGTGGTTTGCCAACAGAATAAGGGAGATACAATCGAGATGCTAGGTCTCCTACAACCATTATCTATGCCAAGTCAATGTTGGGAAGAAGTTTCGATGGATTTTATTATAGGTTTACTCAAATCTAAAGGAAATATTATCATCGTGGTAGTAGTGGATCGATTGACAAACTATGTCATTTTTTCTCTCTTTATCATCCTTTTAAAGAAAGTACAATAGATGCAACATTCATGGAAACAATTCAAAATCTACATGGAGTCCCCAAGATTATTGTAAGTGATAGAGATCTAGTATTCACTAGAAATTTTTGGAGTGAATTATTTTCTTGTTTAGGTACTCAATTGGCTCACAACTTATCTTACCATCCCCAATCTGATGGGAAAAATGAGATTGTGAATAAATGTCTAGAAGGATATCTTCATTGCTTTACATGTGATAAACATGCATTATAGTTCAAGTGGCTTCCCTTGGCAGAATGGTGGTACAACACATCCTTCCATACTTCTTCAAAAATTTTCCCATTCCTGGCACTTTATGGATATCATCCTCCATCCATCACATCGCCATTGAAAGGGAATGCAAAGGTTCAAGTAGTGGAGGACCACATAGGGCACCAACAAGAGGTTCTCAAACTATTGAAGGGAAACTTGGTTATGGCACAAAATAGAATGAAACAACAAGTAGATCAAAATTGTAGTGAAAGAGAATTTGAAGTGGGGGATTGGGTATTTTTGAGGCTACAACCATTTAAACATATGTCCTTCAATAAAAAAAATAAGGACACTAAATTAGCACCCAAATATTAAGGCTCCTATAAGGTGTTGCAAATGATTGGAGGTATGGCTTACAAGTTGGAGTTGAATCCATCTTCATGTGTACATCTAGTCTTCCATGCTTTTTTATTAAAGAAAGTAATCGATGACAATATCTCAGTCCAAACTATTTTACCAAATATTAATGAACAAGGGGAATTCATACTAAAACAAAAAACAATCCTTGAAACAATGATTAAGCAACTACAAAAATCGAGCAATTATTGAGTACCTTGTAAAATGGAAGAACCTACCAGTGGAAGAGGCGACATGGGAAGATGAGTTCTTGATGCAAAAACACCCATAGTTAGTCAAGTGTTGAGGAAGGGGAAATGAATGTTAATCCCTAGACAAAACCTCATGTTAAATATAAAACCCCTTATTAATCCCTAGATATTGAATTATTACATTTCTAATGTTATATTAGTAGGTAGGCTAGAATTTTTCATTGTACCATTTCATTATAATTGTACCCATTATCTTCTATATATATATATATATATATACCAAGAAAACCTAGTGTTAAAGGCATCTTATCTAATCTTATACCTTGAATATATCATAAAACAAGATTTTCCCCTCGAAGTAAACTATTATTCATTGATTTTTTTATCATTCTGAAGACATTGACATAACATCTATAAACTATGCTTATAACTTGATTGCATTCCACAAATAATTAAATTTTTAAAATGTTGTGCATTGTGTCAACCCAACTACTTCAAAAATTATTGTTATGAAACACAATGACTTATGAGATGTAATAGTAAATCAACAAGTATTTATTTTAAGTACTTTCAATACTTATATCACATGCATCCTCAACATTAAAATTGATCTTGTACCTTAATAATATAGTTTACATTTGCATCCTCAACATTAAAATTGATCTTGTATCTTAATAATAAATTTACATTTAAAATAAAAATGTAGATCAACTTTTTGTACTAAATTAGATTTCTTATATCTTTTTCTTTATAGTAATTTTTATTCTTGAAAATGATTTGTACTAAATTAGATTTCTTATATCTTTTTCTTTATAGTAATTTTTATTCTTGAAAATGATAGTATAGAGACTTGATTATCTCAATATGTAATTCTTGGGGTTTAATGATCTTTGACTACCCTCTAAAAAAACATGTGACTTTTCTTATAAAATTAAAAGTAGATTATTCCAACTTTTCTCTTTTTGGAAAATAATAATAATCTTGAAATCTTTTTCAATTTTGTCAGTTTGAAGTTGATATGAAGTATTATCTTAAGTTACGAAAGTTTGGAAATATGAGTGTCTTTAAAATTTTAATTCATACAATATATGGATGAAGAATATTCAAAATAACACTATTGTAGGCAGATAAATCTCTCGAGCAATAATATAAAATGCCTCTCCACGGCAAATCAAACGCTTGCAGTGGTCTATTCAAGGTAAATCTCTCGAGCAATAATATTAAATGCTTTATTTGTAACCAAGTATATATTATTAATAATAATAATAAAAAAGCAAACAAATATATTTAAAAAAAATTAAAATAATAGATTTCCCAACTTGACATTCAATCTTCAACCACTAATTCTCAATATTTGTCAACTTCTAAAACTTTTTTCTTTCCACTTAGCTTTGTCTTCTTAACTTATGTAACCTTACACATTTTTCAAATCCTTTGACAATGTATGTGGTAATGCTCCTCATATAATAATAATAATATATTGAGAAGAAGTTATTTTAAATATTTATTATCTTACTATTAAAGAGTACAAGTTGATTTACGTGAAAGAACTGAAATGAGTTGTAAAAAGGAGCAACAAACTCATCCCAATTAGCTAATTGAAGTGAACATTGAAATGAGTAGCAACAAATCTGTTTTGAGGTATTGAGTTGTCAAATCCTACTGATCACTGTAGTGATCAGTACAATTTTTTTCTTAAATTTCAATGCTTTGCTTCAAATAATATGGAGAAAGAAATATTCCAGCATAAATTTGAAAGTGCACTGCAATATATTGAAAATCCATCCTTAATATTGAATTTATATCAAACTAATTACATCTAATATTTAACTCCATTTAATAAATAATATCGATTAATAAATAATATGGATTATTGTTATGGGTACATATAAATAATCTTTTCCATACTCAAGGCCACTTTTCCAGTAAAGAATGGACTAAATAATGTGCTTTCCCATAACAAAGGCCACTTTTTTCCATGAAGAATGGACTTGTGCATAAGGACAAGAATTATATGACACCAGAATGTAGTAGTCTTATAATCCAAGGCTTAAGTCTAGTTATAGCTCTCTCAAAATTTATTTGCTTTCCTTCCCTAAGACTTTCTTATAATCAACATAATAAAAAAATGAACTATTAAAACCCTCCAGAACATAGAGATATCTCACAATTCCATATTCAAATAAAGTGAATCCAAATATAAAAATATCATAAAAGAGACCAATAATAACCATTAAATATGTAGACAATAGTTGTTGAATCATAGTCTTGATGAAATTGTGTGAAATTTGTCTCTGTGATCTCCACCCATTGTTTCACTTTATCAAACTTATTTACCTTTTCAAAAATTGCATAGAATGGTTTATTATTTGTGGTTGATTTCATTTTGAGAATTAGATATGTTTTTATTTAATTTGGTCATGACCAATGATAAAATTACACATCCATCCATATACTTCCCTAGAATACATTTAGTAATGCACAATTTGATGCTTAATATATCCATATATTAAAAAAATAATAACAATACAATACAATCACTATTATATGTAAGCTAGATATTTAAAAAAAAAAAAAAAAAATTAATACAATAGACACAATAAATATAAAACCATTTTTTTCATAATAATTCTTTTTTTCCACATCTTCATTGTGTTCTTCTCTTGACATTTAATGAAGGCATCTCAAAGTTCTTTATGTCACTAAATAATTCTATTTGGACTATATATTGATTAAACTTCATAGGAGAATTGCTAGTTCCTTTTCACAAAGGAAATGGTTTTACTTAGCCATCATGTTTAGGTTAAAATTCACACTTATTTGAATTATTATTAAAGCACCATTAACTCTTTAATTATTGTATTTTTCTTATGTGACTAAAGTTGAAAAGGTACAATGAAATGATACTATCCGCGATCCAATTAAAACGAATGCACCACCTTTGAGTCCCCCATGTTATATTGGATCGGATGGTTTAGGAAGGAATTAATGACAGCATGGACTTGGACAATTAGTGCATGGGAGGTACCAAAATCACTTTAGGTTTCATTTCACTACCAATTTAGAAACATGCAATTAATGTATCCATCCCATCACCCTAGGGGAATGTAAATAAATCAATGGTGGTAGGTTTATATCCTCAAAACCAAAGTTCCAATACACCATTCACTTTAAATATGTAGATTCAACACTTACAAATGTTGAAGTATCCAATCTTAACCTAGATCCAATGTGACCCATTTTAACTAATCAGAGAAGGATTGAAATTAGTGAAGGCCCATTCTTATAATTGGAATACATTCAAGGCCCACAACCCCACATAAATGATGATATTGTGAAAAATGATTTAGAGAAATAAGGTAATTGCATTTATTTCATTAATGATATAGTGCATAAGCATCCAATCATTGCATTGATTTCAGTAATGATCAATATAAAACAAATAATAAGGTACATTGATTATGATGATAAGCTAAAGTCAACCACTTTGTTTGCTTAGGTGTGATTCCTTTGTTAGTATTTGCACATTAAAATCATTTTAATATTAAGAAATATAGGATGTTAAGATATATAAAATGCATTGATATATGCAATGCATTAAAACTAAAAGCATGCGATAAAATATAAATAAAATTATGAGGAACATATGAGGTTGGAGAAAGAAGCTCTTAATATTGGAAAGCAAGCCAGAAAATGTATGACTTTCATTGCAATGTTTTTGTTAAAGGTTTGGATGGTCTTTGAAATCAACTTTCTTTTTCATGTGATTGAAATGAAAAAATGAAAAAGATAGTAGATATGGGTAAAAGAAAAGTTGAAGAAGATAGTTGAGATTGGTCACTATGTAATCTATTTCTTATTTATTGTATGCATATGATTACTTTCTTACTATTCATCTTCTTCATCATTAAACATTGTTATTGTATTACTAATCTGGATTGTATAGAGAATGAAATGAAAGGTAGGAATATGAATGGAAACACACACATATAAATATTGTAGAGAGCACAATAATACAATGAAACCCAAATTCTATTAATGAATGAAATAAGAAAAGACTGAAAAATGCAAATCAATAGAAACTAACTAGAATAGTGGTCGCTTATCTCCGAAGAGAGAGGTGTCGGCTACACTCATTTGCAAGAACACACTACAAGAGGATGAAATGGCCTTTTAACATAAAGTAATAAACGTTGAAGATTCTAAACCCTAACCCTAGGAGATGAAATGCCAAAACGATTGCAGGCCCTGAGGTGGTTATTTGATACGTCAACTTCCCGGAGTGCAATGTTTGCATACAATCTATGTTTGGGGCACACAATATCTCGTTGGAAAGATCTAAATGAGAAGTACATTTTTTGGTGTGTGTGCGTAGGCCATTGCCAGTCTAGGCCCCAAAATGGCCAAAAAACATCTATTATGGCCTCAAAACGACCCTAGAAGCTTATGACTTGAAAAACTGTAGATAAAGAAAATTCCCAATATGGAGAATTGTGTTGATTCGGTGGAAGAGGTGGGTGGCCACCGATGTCCACCTAGATCATTCCTCCCCAATTAGGAAGCAATGGTCTCCATTGCATCAAGTTCCCTCGTTAGATGGGGAAATTTTTACTGAATTTGACTACTAGTGAGCCACTTGCATTGGTGAAGAAGTTTTCCTTCTTTGATAACCTGATAGAGTTGTATGGTCTTCTAGTGGGTTCCCTTTGTCTTGGTGTCCATGATTTGATCTAATGTAGCCTGCACAATGTAGTCCAAATTAAGTTATGTAGGGGCCAAATGATCATCCACCTCCTAAGTGTCCAATAGGGGTGGAAAATAAGGTCAAAGCAGCGCCACATTAAATATTAGGAGCAAGCCAAGGAAAGGGGGAATACTCAATTCAAAAGAATTATTTCCCACAACCTTCATGATGGTTTAAGGCCCATATTGGAGTGGTTTAAGCTTCTTACAGGGGCCTATGAGGTGCTCTTTCTAAAATTGAAACCACACCTTATCACCAACGATTGTTTTTCTTAAGCAAAATTTTGCCAATTTGGCTAAATTTTAAATTTTTAAAAGAAATTTAGGCTAAAATTCTCCATATTTTCATTAAAAATAAAAAATAAAAAACTTGTAGTTTATGATCATATTTATTCATACACCTACATTTTTCTCCAAAATACAAACATTTTCCATGAACACATAATAGGTTTTCTTAATATTTTTGCCTAGTCAATGATTATGCATCCCAAGTTTTTGGGAATATTCTTCGCACATGCATGATTAGTTAATAGAAACTACTCTTAGGAAAACCATGCATTTTCAATTGAAGTCATGTAAATTTATGTAGGAAAAGAAAATGTTTTTTATATACTTCTATTATTTTTGTTCACTTCTTTAAACAAGTAGGTGGTATATCATGTTGTGTATTAATGTGTAGAATGTTTTTCATGTATTTCTAAAGATATTTTCCATTGCCATTTATTTTTGTTGTAACTTCCCTCTAATCGATATGAAAGTTTGTTTTTTCTCTAAATATTAAACTACATTATTTTTTTGTTTATTATTGTCAATGATGCACATGTGACACTAATCGAATGGTGTTGTTGCCAAATTTTAAAAATAGTAATAAGAAATTAATTGGTTATCGCCTAAGATAAATGATATAATTTTTTTACAAATATATTTTGATCGCCAAATGGTTTGACACTTTATAACTTATGTGGTTTGAAAAAAAAACATTGTCACCAACCTGAAACTTGTATGGAACTCGATGCTGCCAATGTCGCTACTTGTACTTGGCATTGGATTTCTACAAAATATCATGAACGTGGTGTTGGATGTGTTGGATTTATTCAACAAATTTGGATACTCTATCAGCCTCAGTTTGAGCATGGGAAGACTTCACTTGAGAATATGCAATGGGTAGAGATAAATCAATTGGGGTCATTGGATGGAACCCTAAGCACACCTGAAAAGGGTTGCGGCCAATAGAGTTATGGATGTCTCTATTGCTGCTAATTTGAACATATAGAAGGCTCTCATCCCATGTATGTGGATGCTTGGAGTTGTACATGTGTAGGATATGGAAAATAATCATATTGACCACTTATGTTTCTCCATCTGTTTGGGGGTGGAAGGAAATCGATTTGGTAAGCTTTGTGTCCATTAGAGACTATAGGCTAGACCAAAAGGTACTAAGGAACCTACTATCACTATCTAAAATAATGGTTCGTAGTAGCCCAAAATGAACCCAAGTGCGTTGGAAGGAGAGCTTAGTAGTGAATTTGGTTGTGATACTCTTCTTATAGGGTGCTAAATGGAAATCTTAGAGAATCAATCGATAACCACAAAGACATAATCATTACAATGCTTCGTGGAGGGAAAACCTGACATGTAATCCATGGAGACTGTATCCCAAGGCTTGTCTAGGGTAGGTAGAGGAGTGTGAAACCATTGCTTCGTAATGGAACAGAGAGTGCACAAATTAATATACCTGTTGACGTCCTGTTATATTTTTGGCGAGTAGAATTTTTTCTGAAGTATTGTTATTGTCTTCTCCACACCAGAGTGCACTACCACCCGACTGCAATTTGGCTCCAAAACTATCTTTGCACACTTTCTTGAAGGAACACAAAGATGGCCTATATAACACACAAGTACCTACTAGAGGTGAAAGTTTGGAATGTTTTTACATTGCCCAATGTCTAATATGTAGAAGAAAATTCAAGGTCATTATCATACAACTGGGGCCACCCAAAGGTCTCAGTCCCCTAGGAGTTAAGAATTGTGGTTAGTTCCAAAAGAGGGGTCTGATTGAGGCAGTCTGCAACACGATTTGTGCTACCCTTCTTTTACCTAATTTTTCAAGTGGAATTGTTGCAAGTACATGGACCACTTTTAATGGTAATCAATCTATAACTTTTTTTATGTCTCCATAAATTGTAGAGGCTTGTGATTAGTGTGGATGGTAATTTCCTTTCCTAGAATATAATGCTTCCACTTTCAACATGCCTACACAATGGAGTACATATCCTTGTCATAGGTGGGATACCTGGAAACAATATCAGAGAGTGTCTTGTTGTGATAGGTCATCGAATGTCCATGTTGAGTGAGTACTCCATCGATAGCATAGTCAGAGGCATCTATCTCAATATTGAATGTTTTTTGTAGGTCTGGTAAAGTGAGGATTGGTGTCGAGTAGAGTGTTGATCATAAAGATTGTTTCACGGTCTTTCAGTCAACCTCATGAGGATGAAATCCCCCTATGTTTTTTAAGAGGTGGTACTCCTCTATTTTCAAATTGCATGCAGAAATATAAACAAGGCCTAAGAAGGACCAGGCTTATTTAAAATAAATATTTGCATGCAAAGAATACCTAAGATCTGGACTAGGTATCTTATAAAAAGAAACTATATACAATATGTTACAGAATTCATAAACCAATTGAGTATGATAGTGAAAATATTGGCATTTCCATCACAACATTCATCAAGATAGAGAAAAATATCCACATAAAGGAGACAACAAAATATGGACCGCATATGGAGGAGAACTTTAAATGATCATTTCATTAGACATAAAAAAAAGATTATGATAGATACACATTTGAAATATCATGCTTTAATCAAAGTCTTTGAGATTAAAATAATGTAATATCCCAAAATAGTTCTTTGGAACCTCAAAAAATAATATAAGTCTTTAAATATACAAATTAAATGTCTAAAAAGTAAAGTTCTGCATTTTTCCTTCAAAAAGGACTGGGGTGGGGCTCCCACGAACCATGGAATTAAAGACCTAAAATACAGAAGAAAAACAATCAAATATCAGCCTGGGTTTCACAGATTACTAAGAAATGGAAGGCAGTATGACAAGTGATTATAGAAGAAATAGACCAAAAGGGAGGAATCAATTTGTTACTTGAATCATTGTGATGGAAAGTTTTTGTAACCCTTCACTTGCTTGGAGGTGCCTTTTTTGTAGATGCTTGTTGTGGATAAGGTGGCATAATTATTGTTGCAATTGTTTCTTGTTGTTCTGAAATCATAAGGACATTAGTCTTGTAGACTTGCAATTTTCAAGTGAGTAGCCACTCCAGACTTATGATATACACTGTGAGGTCACAACGTTTCTTATGATTGCACTGCTACAAAATGTTAAGATTGAAGTTATATGCTTTTAGATGTATGCATGCATGCTTTTAAACAATAATATATATGTATATGATTTAGAGCTTCAAACATGATTTTTATATGTTAATATGCGTATCATTGATCACAATGGGTATACAGTAATGGTGTTCCTACCTATATTTGTTAATTGACTAACGTATAAATTGTTAACTCCGCAAGAATCTAGTAGCATTCACACCGTTTGTTGTCATGATAGCAAGATAACTATTGAATTTTATCATTTGATATGATTTTTTGTGTTGCTTGACAAGTGTGTCTTGCTAGATATATGAGACTTACCCAAGTAGTTAACCTAAGGACTAAGATTGATATGTACAATACATGGATGGTGATATGAGGTAAGGACTTATGATAGGGAAGGACCTAAG
>JASDQU010816613.1:111533-127718 GCA_032191745.1 Picea mariana
AACGCCAAATATGTCAGTGCTGTTCATGCAATGAGGTCACCAAAACAATATATGTAAAATAAAAGGAAAAGAAGCAGAATATGAAGGTTCACTGTGCTTACTAATTTGGGGGAGCAATGGCGCAGGCGCAGGCGAAGGCGAAGGCGAAGGCGTTTCCGTCGATGATGAATCCGAAGGCGGAGGCGCGGTTTCTGTGAATGATGAATCCGTAGGCGGAGGCGCGGCTTCTGTGAATGATGAATTAAAAGTAATAAAGCAGCTTAAAAGCATAGCCTTAGATTCGGCCGCGGTCCCTTGAATAGACGACTGCAAGAGTTTGATTGCTGTGGAGAGGCATTTAGTGCAGTTGGAGGCAGATAAATCTCTCGAGCACTGAACAACTGCATCAATGGCAAACTGATCCCCAGTAAAAGACGAAGAAGAATTAGAATTGGAATAGACTGTTGATCCGGCAGCGAATCCCTTAATCAATGCTGCGGAATTAGCCAGAATAGTTATATCAACGGATTCTTTGGCGGCCTCACTAGACAAATTGCCGAGAAGATCGCCAATAGCTACCCGAAATAGATACGGATTAATTTTGCGGTAATTAGATTGGCCAGTATGATTATTCCATTGACCAACACTCTCATCCATATCGCTTAGCTGTGAGATGAAGCTGTAGTTATCATAACGCAAATTGCACTTGTCCAACCAGACTTGGCAACTTATAGAGTTATTGCAAGAAATTGTAGCAAGTACATCTGCCTTGGCGTCCTCAGAACATTTATAACATTCTTGCTGGGAAGCGTCTCCTCTGCACTGGAGGAGAGCATAGATCATATTCGGACTTTGCCCATACCAAGATAGAGCAAATCCTCTACTTTGAGTTTGATTTCCACCGTTTGAATTAACATTAATTGAAAGATTGTTCAAAGCCATATTCAATTTTTTCTGAAACGTGCTTCCTGTATTGGTACTACTGTCTGGCACAGCATGATTCCATACTAAGAATGGCTGAGAGACATTTCTAAGAGAGGATAAATCCCACGTCCACGTCCATGATGCGGTCGGCGTCACCATCAATCCATTAGGAAGAGTGCTAAACAGTATGAGTATTGTGATCAACCATAAAAATGATGGGTTTCCCTTGAAGGTATTCATGATGATATTTTCAGCAATGTCTTTGGAATATAGGCTTACTGGATCGAGGATATTATATTATATAAACCAGGTCGAAGATGTTGAATGATATCAAATTATAGATATCAGTTCCATATCCTGGGTGTTTTATAGGCTTCTAATTTCTGGAGCGTCCAGGGCAGTGCACGCGCTTGGAACTTGGGATAAGTATGACTTGGTAATGAGAATCAGGCTCAATTGAAGGGGTCAAACTCTCAATTCAATTGAACTATTCAACCTAATTAATCCCCAACTTTAATCAATGGAACTTGGGATAAGTATGACTTGGTAACGAGAATCTGGCCACAAGTAATCAACTCCATTTATGAAGGGGTCAAACTCTCAATTGAATTGAAAAACCCATTAAGTTCAATTGACAAAAGCTATGACATATATATTCTCGTTTGTCACTTCTGAATCTGTCAAACTGATTTTTATAACGTGTCTAACACGTTACAAAAATGAGATTCTCCATTTGAAGCTTTCAATTTTATATATATAAATTTTGTCATACTAATGCAATTCTACGACATGGGCTACGCCATGCTTAAAAAACGCGTTTTGACTTGCACTAGATTGTTTCAAAATTCTGGAGTTGCAGTTCATCTTCTAAAACAATTCCATATCAACTCAATACTGAAATGTAAATATATTTTTAAATTGATGTATGGTAAACATTATGCATGAATATTAGAACAATTACTGTTGTATAAATTGGATTATTTATAATTTGGATGGGGTCTGCTGCTAGGGGAAACCTTAGCGGCAGACTCGCGTTTACACTAAGGCTATTCGTCTGCTCCGTGGGACTGGGCTGGGCTGGGTTGGGTTGGCTAGCTTCCTCAAGCCTCTTTCCCTTCGTCTGCAGTGGATCGATCCATTTTTCTCTCCCTCCTTGGCTGCCCGTTCATGTGGCGGTCGTTATCTGCTTTCGGATCGTGCGGGTTCCCTGAAGGGTGTGGTGTTCTGGGCCTTTCGTGGGTGTTTCAGATCTTGCTTTTCTTGGTCGGATCCGGGTTCCTTTGTTTTTGTCTTTTCTCCCTGAGCCGCCGGTACTTTTTCTATGGAGTTTTTTCTTCCTCGTGTGGGCTTTTGTGGATGTCCAATTGATTTTTCTTCGGTGTGGGGTTTGATGCAATCCATTGACTTTGGTGTCCTTGGGTTGTAAGGTTGAGTGCAAAGTTTAGTCTTTTTGCAGCTTGAGTCTGGTGTTTTTGGCTCCTCTCGTTTTCCTGAGAAGTTAGAATGCCCTTCAGATCTGGTCCGTCTCGTATTTGGGTTTTGTTTGGAGGTTTGTTTTGTTCTACCCTCTGGGCGAGGGTTTCTGGGGCTTTGTTTTTCTCTATGAGTATGCTAGATTTGTTTACTTAGATCAAGGTCCTATTGATCGGAGTTATGATGCCAATGGGCGAGAGTTTCTGGGGGCTTTGTTTTTCTCTATGCTTTGTTTTTCTCTATGAGTATGCTGGATCTTTCAGGGTTTGATGCTGGATCTTTCAGGGTTTGATGTTTACTTAGTAGGGGTTATGTTTTGAGGTCCTTAGCTATGGTTGTGCAATGTTGTTGCCTAAATCAGCGCTTTGAAGTCCTTCTAGGCGTGCAGCTTTTTGCCTCTTAGATTTTCTGGCATTTTCAATCTCTGGTGTTGTTGTTGTTATGAGAGCTTTTACAGCTGTGAGTCTCCGGAGTTTTCTTAAGCGACTGCATTACCGGCTTTATATTTCACATATTATAGGAGTTTTAGCATTGGGTTATTTATAATTTAATATTTTAAATTAGATAATATATATTTTAGTATATATAATATTAAATGTTTTACTTTATTGTTGATGCATATTAAAAGTGGCCATAAAGTGAAATGTAAGGTATACGACATTACTAAATCTGTAATAAAACATTAATCTTTGCTAATCACTGAAACATGGTAATGGTAGCCATCATAGTAAATTTTAAATATGATCAAGTAAAAGTAAAAAAATAAATATGTAAACTAATGCCTTTATAATAGTGAAAAAACTACTAAGAATATTTCATCAATATTTAATCTAGTTTATACAAAACTGATTAAACACTAAAAACCTATTAAATGTGTCAATTATCAATAGATGTACACTTCTAAACTTAATAAAAATAAATAAATAAATATAAACAACTTTAAATATAAATATAATAATAATTAATGTTATATGTTGTATATATTGAATTATTTATAATTTAATATTTTAAATTAAATAATATATATTTTTGTTATATATATTGAATTATTAATAATTTATTATTTTAAATTAAATAATATATATATTTTTATATATATTAAATTATTTATAATTTAATATTTTAAATTAAATAATATATATTTTAGTAGATACAAAATATAACAATAAAATATAAATAAAAAATATTTATTATTAAAAAGTACAATTTTCTAAATGGTGATTTGAGACGAGCATAGACAATGAATCTACCAACTTGACGTTCAATCCTCAAATGCCCAAGTGGACAAGTAAGATTACAATACCTTTTCCACTTAGTTTTGCCAAAGGATTAAACACTTATATGGGTTGCTTGATTTTATTATAACTTTACACCCCTCTCAAATCATTTGGCAAAATATATATAGTCCAAAATATATTTGTCTAAAATAATCTTATTAAGGTTAATCTCAACAGAAAGTCCAGTATACGTGTATAGTCCACCTATAACTTTCCTAAAATCTATTTTTATATAACTAACCAAAGTATTCTTAATCATCCTCCATAACTGAGATATGCCACAAATGTAAGGGAAAATCACCATGACAAACCCAAACTAACATACTAGTAATAGACATGGAGCTTGGATCAAATTCTAGGAATGAAGGAGTTATAAATAGTCTCATGCTTCCCAAAACCAAAGACCCTCCTCTAAAAATTTCTTATAATCAACATAATAAAAAAATTAAAATACAAAAAAGCTGATGGAAAAGAGAGACATCTCATAATTCTTTGTCCAAGTAAAATGCATCCACGTGTACAAATCCAATGAAGGATGTCAATAATCATTAAATATGCAGATAATATTAGATGATCCAATGAAGGATGCCAATAATCATTAAATCTATAGATAATAATATATGATTCATAGTCTTAATGAAGTTGTGTGATCTTTGAGAGTGTGATCTCCACCCATTGGTCTAGGTAGAGTGAATCCATAGGTACAAATCCAATGAATGATGTCAATAACCATTAAATTTGTAGACAATAGTATATGATTCATAGTTTTGATGAAGTTATGTGATCTTTGGCACTGTGATCTCCACCAAGTGCATATCTTCCACTGTCAAATTTATTTAGTTTTTAGAATATTGAATATAATGATTTATCATTTGTGGTTGATTTTGTTTTGAGATGGAATTATACATCTCCCCATATAGTGCCTTGCAATACATTTAGTATCTCACAATTTGGTGCTTAAAAAAGCCATATATTAAAAAAATAATAAGAATACAATCAATATTATGTGTAGGTTGGATATTTAAAAAATAAAATTAATACAATACACATATATAACACCATTGTCTTCATAATAATTCCTTTGTCAACATCTATCTTCAATGTTTTCTTCTCTTGCCATTTAATGAAAGCATCTCAAAGTTCTTTACATTGCTTAGTAAATGTTTGATAATTTTATTTGGACTATATATTGAATAAACCTCAAAGGAGAATTGTAAGTCCCTCTTTAACAAAATGGTTTTACTCAGTTGATCTAGGTGGATATTGGTGGAAACCCACTTGTTCCACTAATTTAGAATGGTTGCACATCTTAGCAGTTTTTCTATGGTTTTTTTGGGTCCCAAACTTCTGGGGTCTTTTTGAGGCCCTAAACAACGTATTTTGGCCCAGCAGTGCTTAATATGTACGCAAGGGCACATGATAGGCTAAATGGAAAGTGTACTCCTCGGCTAGATCTGTCCAACGGGGTATCGAGTTCCTGAAATGAAGATCGTATTCAAAAGTTGTGCCCCTGGGAAGTTGACATATCAACTAACCACATCAGGGCCCACAAACCTTTTGGTGTTTCATCTTTTTGGGTTAGGGCTTTGGATGTTTAGGGTTTTGGATGTTTAGGGTTTTCTCATTGATGATTTATGTTAAAAGGATTTTTTTGCCTCTTTGTAATCAACTTCTTGCGAATGAGTGTAGTTTTCACATCTCTATCTTCAGAGATAAGCTCCCACTATTCTAGCTAGCTTGTGTTTTTTGCATTTTACAGTCTTTTGTATTTCATACAATCATTAATAGAATCTGAGTTTAATTGTATTACTTTGTTTCTTGTAATATCTTTATGTGTTTCCTTGTTATATATTTTCCTTCATGTTGTTCTCAATATAATATGGATCAGTAGTATCATAGTAGTCTACTCCTTGTCGTTTCTTAGTGCATGTCCCCGACGAGGTCAGGGTATAAGGATATGGGTCTTGAGTTAGTCTCTCTTGAGGAAAACTGCTCTCTTTAGCCCATGTAGCCTCCCATGGTGAAAGAAAAGACAGGCGACAGAGAAGGAGATCCTATCAAACTGTTGCTCGAGGAATCCCTCACGCAATAGAGGAAAGAGATGATGGATAATTTCACTCAGATCCTTAGACAAATTCCAACAACGATGGTGACACCTTTAACCAACAGTTTCTTGAGAGGTGTAACACTCTTCAAAGTACAAGTTAACTTTGATATTCCTTTATTTGAAGGCCAGATAGATGTCGACGCTTTGGAAAAATGGTTAATTATTCTAGAGGGTTATTTCTCTGTCCAAAATTTTTCCAATAGTGAAAATATCACCTTCACACTCCTTAAGGCCCTTCCCCAAATCATATATTGGTAGGAAACTAAGAGTGAGCAACATGTCAGAGATGACTCTGCAATTTTTGGGCCATAACCCACTTTGGTGGCTTTTGTTGATGCCCTCAAGGAGCAATACTACCTTGTTGGAAACTATGATGACCAGTATATGAGATAGACAACTTTGTGTCAGGAGAGAGACCAGACGATGTCGTAATACACCAACATCTTCCATACCATGTGCACAAAGGTAGGTATTAAAGACTCTAAGTTGCACATGTTCTTGAAGTACCACAGTAGCCTAAATAGGTACATCTAAATATATATGGAGTTCTAGGGCATCTCCTCGCTGGGAACATCTTACTGATATGTTGTCAAGATCTAGCAAAAGTTCAAGAAAAATAATAAGTGGGATTTCATATTTGAAAACCCATCATAACAGAAGTACAATAAAGGTGGCCCTAACTTTCAAAACAAAGGAAAAATCAAGGATGGTCAGCCCTAAGGACAATCAGTCCAAGCCACCAGCAAAGAAGGGTAACGAGAAGTCAAAGAGAGACACTGGAAAGTGGTGTGAGTTACACAAAATCCCTTCGCACAACATTGATGAATTCCACTCCAAACAGTCATTTTTGGCTAAGATGAAAGCCTCAGAGTCAAATGTTGACTCTAACTCTGATTCAGAACCAAATAAGGGAAAATGAATCATTGACGTAGAACCTAGTGTCACCGTCGCTACCACAAAATTCCAACTAGAGGAACCACAAGAGCCTGAAGAAGGGGAGCACCTCTTCCACTCACAAATGTGGGTGAACATGACCCCCCTCCATTTAGTTTTTGACAGTAGTATCCGAAAGACCCTAATATCAAAAGAGGTCTTCAAGTGGTTGAACCTAACAACAATCCCTCATCCTCAACCATACACTATCGGTTGGCGTAGCCAAGGACAGGACATTCACATCAGTCAACAATGTTTCTTGTACTACATAATCAAACCCTTCAAAAATGAGGTATTTTGTGATGTTTCCCCCCTTGAAGTTTGTGATGTTATTTTAGGAAAACCATATATGTCGAAGCATCATGTTGTTTATGAATATAGACCTCGTAGTGCCATTATTACTTGGGGAGGTCAACTCTACAGGGTACCGAAGGCAATCCCAACTAATGTGGTCTCTTTTATCTCCATGAAGCAATTGCAAAAGGTGGTTTATCATACCAGGAGATTTTTCCTCTTTATGGTTCAGTTGGAAGGTGAACAGAAGGTCACTGTAACTGCCAAAACCTCTACACAAAAACAACATGTGGACAAGATAGTAGAAGAGCACAAAGACATCCTTATCTCACCTATTGGGGTTCCTTTGCACTTTCTAGTAAACCACTCAATTGATTTGATACCCAGTGCTCCTCTGCCTATTGACCCTATGTATAGGCATTATGTTATGGAGAATGAAGAAATCAAACACCATATCCAAGAACTAAATCTGAAGGGCCACATCAGAACAAGCTCCTCACCTTGCATGAGCCCAATTATTTTGATACATAAGAAGGATGGGACATGGTGAATTTGTATTGATTACAGAGCCCTGATCAAGCTCACAATAAAAAACCAATACCACATCCCCTAGATTGATGATCTTGTTTATTAGCTCAAGGGAGCCAAATTTTTCAGTAAGATTGATATGAAGTTAGGGTACCACCAGGTGTCGATTGAGAAAACTAATGCATGCAAGACATCCTTCAATTCTAAAGAAGGTCTCTTTGATTGGTTTGTTATGCCTTTCGGCTTGACTAATGCCCTGACCACATTCATGTGGATGATGGATGATATATTGCGGCCATTCACAAATTTCTTTGTGGTCGTATATTTGGATGAAATCCTCATATTTAGAAAAACGTGGGAGGAACATCTAAAAAACATTTAGTAGGTCTTTGGCACCTTGCAACAACACAATTTATATGCCAATTTGGAGAAGTATTCCTTTTGCATGCAGAGAATCCAATATTTGGGATACATCGTGGATGAGCAGGGTGTGCATGTGTATCCAGCTAAGATCTAATTAATTTGTGATTGGTAGGCCCCGAAGAAATTGGTTGAGCTCCTTAGCTTCTCAGGCCTCACCAAATACGCTTGGGCCCTAATCCAAGTTACCAAGGGTGGAGCGAAGGACAAGCTTATTTGGGCCATGCCCCAGCAGAAAACATTCAAGGATTTTAAATTCCGCCTTTGCTCAGGAACAATCCTTATTATGTCAGACCTGCAACAACCATTTGAGATTGAGACAAATGCTTCATATTAATCTATCATCACAGTCCTTACTCAACATGGGCATTCGGTGGCCAATCACAGTGAAACAATATATGGTGTTGTTAGAAGATACCCCACCTATGACAAAGAGATGTACTCCATTGTGTAGTCATGTCGACAATGGAAGCATTACATTCTCGAGAAGGAAATGATCATCCACATTGATTACAAGACTCTAAAGTTCATGCAGACAGAAGGAAATTTATAGAATGATTGTCATTAGAAGTGGTCCACGTACATGCAGAAGTTCCACTTGAACATCAAGTACAAGAAGGGTAGCACAAACCATGTCATAGACTGCCTCAATTGACCCTCGGTTGTGGTGATAACCACAGTTCTTAAGTCATGTGGGCATGATACATTCTGGTGGCCACAATTATACAATAGTGATTCTCACTTTGCTTCTCCCTATCAAACATCGAGTGCAATAAAACCAGTTCCATACTTTCATCTCTAGGATGGACTATTATATCATCCAATCCATCTATGTGTTCCTTTAAGCAACCGTGCAAAGCTTATTTGGGAAGCTCATTACAGTCGGTCGGCATGATACTTTGGTGTGGACAAAATAGTGGTAGTACTACAAAAGCATTTTTATTGGCCGAAGCTTCGACAATATGTCCACAAGTACATCAAATCTTGCACTTCATGCACCATTTCCAAACCCGCCATCAAGAAACAGGGACTATACACCCCTCTTCCTACGGATATGCCTTGGGAGTCCATATCCATGGATTACATGTCCAATTTTCCTTCAACCAAGCATGGGAATGATTGTGTCTTCATGGTTGTTGATTGATTCTCTAAAATGATAGTTTTGGCACCCTATAAGAAGAGCATCGTAGTCAAGGCCACCGCCAAGCTCTTCTTTGAACATGTTTGTGTTCATTTTGGGCTCTCATGAACCATTATTTCAAACCAATACAGTAGGTTCTTGAGTACTTTGTGGTCCAGCCTATGGTCAATGGTGGACACCAAGTTGACCATATCGACTGCCTTCCACCCACAGATTGATGGAAAAACATAGGTAGTCAACAGAATGATTGTCCATATCCTGACGATGTACAATTCCAAACATCAACGCACATGGGATGAGAGCCTTACTTGTTTTCAACATAGCTACAACAGAGCCCTCCATATTTTTGGGCAGCAGAAGCAAAACAGAGCATAAAACTGTAAACACAACGACAATCACGCAATTGATAAAGTGATTTATGTGGAAATCCAATGAGAGAAAAAACCACGGCAATGATAATCGGTATGCTTTTATTCAAGGGATAATTACAATAGCCAACCCATGCATACAACCATCCTCTCCTCTCATACACACAACACCTCAGTATTTCGTCTTGCTCTCACACACTCACTACACATTGCACTTACCTCTATGGGTATGCTCATATATATATAACATCTATCACTCAGTTACACAGACTGATCATGAATAGATCACATAGTTACATGAACAATTCATAAATAGATTGCATGGATGCGCATTAACATAGTTTCATGCATGTGCATGTGACCACATGAGGAAATTCGTTGGCATGTTTCCAACAATCTCCACCTTGACAACAATTTACCTGATATATCATGCCCATAATTAATTCATCACCTTTTCTGCAAGCCAAGAGAAACCAAACACCATCACAGCTCCGCAATTTCTCTGACAATACCGTTATGTGAACTTGTTTTCACGATTCACTCCAGCATGGACCATTATGTCTTCATCACTAACCTCTCTAATAAACCGATGAGCTTGTAAAAATATCATGAATCATAACCACATACCAAATCACTGCAACCATTGTAGGTGATACTTGTGCTTATGTGTTTGAAGCACCCATTTCCATGCTCTTGACATGGTTTTTCCATGTGTCTACTCACAACACCAACTGCATGTGAAATTCTAACCATTTCCGCATTGCAATCATCAAACTTCCTGATTGGGTGGAAGAAGCAAAGATATAATGGAAGCAAGATCAAGAGGTATAAAAGATCATTCAACAACTACAAGAGGACCTCAATGCATTAAATAAATTTGTACGGAAGAATGATTTGCTATGGTATCACGATTGCCCATATTTATGTAAGAATTCACAACTCAAACAGAAGGTCCTTTTGGAATTGCACACTTCTCCTATAGGAGGACATTTACAATTCTTGAAAACTTACCACAGGATCAAAAGTGATTTTTTTGGGGAAGGTCTTAAAATTGACATTTAAAAGTTTGTGTCTAAATGTGTGGTTTGCCAACAGAATAAGGGAGATACAATCGAGATGCTAGGTCTCCTACAACCATTATCTATACCAAGTCAATGTTGGGAAAAAGTTTCGATGGATTTTATTACAGGTTTACTCAAATCTGAAGGAAATATTATCATCATGGTAGTAGTGGATCGATTGACAAACTGTCATTTTTTCTCTTTTTATCATCCTTTTAAAGAAAGTACAATAGATGCAACATTCATGGAAACAATTCAAAATCTACATGGTGTCCCCAAGATTATTGTAAGTGATAGAGATCTAGTATTCACTAGAAATTTTTGGAGTGAATTATTTTCTTGTTTAGGTACTCAATTGGCTCACAACTTATCTTACCATCTTCAATCTGATGGGAAAACTGAGATTGTGAATAAATGTCTAGAAGGATATCTTCATTGTTTTGCATGTGATAAACATGCACTATAGTTCAAGTGGCTTCCCTTGGTAGAATGGTGGTACAACACATCCTTCCATACTTCTTCAAAAATTTCCCCATTCCTGGGACTTTATGGATATCATCCTCCATCCATCACATCGCCATTGAAAGGGAATGCAAAGTTTCAAGTAGTGGAGGACCACATAGGGCACCAACAAAAGGTTCTCAAACTATTGAAGGGAAACTTGGTTATGGCACAAAATAGAATGAAACAACAAGTAGATCAAAATTGTAGTGAAAGAGAGTTTGAAGTGGGGGATTGGGTATTTTTGAGGCTACAACCATTTAAACATATGTCCTTCAATAAAAAAAATAAGGACACTAAATTAGCACCCAAATATTATGGCTTCTATAAGGTGTTGCAAAGGATTGGAGGTATGGCTTACAAGTTGGAGTTGAATCCATCTTCATGTGTACATCTAGTCTTCCATGATTTTTTCTTAAAGAAGGTAATCGATGACAATATCCCAGTACAAACTATTTTACCAAATATTAATGAACAAGGGGAAATCATACTAGAACAAAAAACAATCCTTGAAACAATGATTAAGCAACTACAAAAATCAAGCAATTATTGAGTACCTTGTAAAATGGAAGAACCTACCAGTGGAAGAGGCGACATGGGAAGATGAGTTCTTGATGCAAAAACACCCATAGTTAGTCAAGTGTTGAGGACAACACTTGTTTGAAGGGGAAATGAATGTTAATCCCTAGACAAAACCTCATGTTAAATATAAAACCCCTTATTAATCTTTAGATATTGAATTATTACATTTCTAGTGTTATATTAGTAGGTAGGCTAGAATTTTTCATTGTACCCTTTCATTATAATTGTACCCATTATCTCTTATATATATATATATATATATATATATATATACAGACACCAAGGAAACCTAGTCTTAAAGGCATCTTATCTAATCTTATACCTTGAATATATCATAAAACAAGATTTTCCCCTCGAAGTGGACTATTATTCATTGATTTTTTTATCATTCTGAAGACCTTAGCATAACATCTATAAACTATGCTTATAACTTGATTGCATTCCACAAATAATTAAATTTTTAAAATGTTGTTCATTGTATCAACCCAACTACTTCAAAGATTATTGTTATGAAACACAATGACTTATGAAATGTAATAGTAAATCAACAAGTATTTATTTCAAGTACTTTCAATACTTATATCACATGCATCCTCAACATTAAAATTGATCTTGTATCTTAATAATATAGTTTACATTTACATCTTCAACATTAAAATTGATCTTGTACCTTAATAATAAGTTTACATTTAAAATAAAAATGGACATCAACTTTTTTACTAAATTAGATTTCTTATATCTTTTAATACTTATATCACATGCATCCTCAACATTAAAATTGATCTTGTATCTTAATAATATAATTTATATTTACATCTTCAACATTAAAATTGATCTTGTACTTTAATAATAAGTTTACATTTAAAATAAAAATGGACATCAACTTTTTTTAATACTTATATTACATGCATCCTCAACATTAAAATTGATCTTGTACCTTAATAATATAGTTTACATTTACATCTTCAACATTAAAATTGATATTATATCTTAATAATAAGTTTACATTTAAAATAAAAATGGACATCAACTTTTTGTATTAAATTAAATTTCTTATATCTTTTTCTTTATAGTAATTTTTATTCTTGAAAATGATAGTATAGAGACTTGATTATCTCAATATGTAATCCTTGGGGTTTAATGATCTTTGACTACCCTCTAAAAAGACATGTGACTTTTCTTATAAAATTAAAAGTAGATTATTCTAACTTTTTTCTTTTTGGAAAATAATAATGACCTTGAAATCTTTTTCAATATTGTAAGTATGAAGTTGATATGAAGTATTATCTTAAGTTACGAAAGTTGGGAAATATGAGTTTCTTTAAAATTTTAATTCATACAATATATATGGATGAAGGATATTCAAAATAACGCTATTGTAATGGTGTTCCTACCTATATTTGTTAATTAACTAACCTATAAATTGTTAACTCTGTGAGAATCTAATGGCATTCACACCATTTATTGATATGATTTTTTGTGTTGCTTGACAAGTGTGTCTCGCTAGATATATGAGACTTACCTAAGTAGTTAACCTAAGGACTAAGATTGATATGTACAATACATGGATGGTGATATGAGGTAAGGACTTATGATAGGGAAGGACCTAAGCATTTTGCAAGGGTGGAGATTTTCCACTGTACATCATCCAAACCTCGATATTGTGGGAATGAATGAGCAAAATTACCACATATTCCTCTAGATTTGTGATGGAAACTGTAGAGACACATGTCATAGAATGCATGGACATCGTTGTCCCCCGCCTTATTTTTGCTAGTTGTATAGTAGCAGAGGATCCATGCTGTGGAAAGAGGAGTTGTTCCCTATTTCTTGGACAATGTGTCAAATATTGGTTAGTGTCACTCTGTCATCACCACAATMACTTCACCTAGGAGGGTCAATAGATGYGATAAGTTAGTGAATGAAATATGTTGTGTGGATATATCCATAGGGTTATGGTTTAGTGATGGGATGAKGTAGCAMCATGCAAGCAATCAAGGTTGGAATCCTAGTGGCTATAAACCCACCCCTTGTGTGTGAGGAAAAATGTTTCACCTCTCATAGTTGGTTTCCCTTCAACGACAAAGGGGCTTAACACATGTTCAACAAGAAAAAATAGTTTAAATGGATGTTAATATGATATTTTATCCTGTATCCTTTACACACACCTCAGAGTGACCTTTATGACTATAAAAGACTCTTTCTCATCTTCCTTGTTACTGATGTTATGCAATTGTATCTTAACATAGATCCATACTTCATATAAATATATATTTACAGTAACGGAATGTCAAATAATTTTTTTGATAAACCCATGGTTTAATGAATAATGTAAAGAGGTGAGGAAGGAATACATGGAAAATATTACCAATGAGAACTCCATGAGATACAAGCAAGTTGTGATAAACACAAAAGAACGTATTCACAAAGTATAAACATGAAGTTTTGATTGCATGGTAAAGAAAATTTCCAAATCATTTTGGAGGTAATTGTAAACAAAAAACAAAAACATAGGTACAAGAGAATGCTATTTTTTAAGATTAATTGTTGTCACATGCGAACAAACTATATGAGAACATAGCCATGAGAGAAAGTCCCCCATAAATCAACATTGTGAAATAAGTTTTTACAAAGGAATAAAAGGCATCAAGAGATCAACACTTGGGAAAGCGAATGACATTGAAAGATTGTAGATAAATCACATGAAATGGGTTCCGAAATATATCAATGATCATATGATGGCACTTCTAAACCAAATGATTTTGAAGTCCTTCCCAGAGAGTTGGATGACAAACCTCATCATCCCCATCTTCAGAGTGATAAAAATCAACCTAAGTAACTCTAGGACCATCATGATCAACCCCATATTCACCAAGTTGATCATGATGATATAGTAGAAAGCAACTCCTAGTGATAAAACAAAAAACATAAGTTTGACATAATTTATTGTTGGAATTCCAACATCATCTAAGACTTGTATTTTTTATTGTTATTTTCAAAGTTTGCATAAAGTTATATTTACAATCTCATGTGTTGAAGCAAAAGATGTGTTAATATAGAGGGAAAGATGTCTTGATATTGAAAGAAATATGTGTTAATATTGTATTGTAAAATTGCACATTTAACCAATTTCTAGAATGTTATATTTATTTATCTATAGAGGACAAGGCATTCATGTTTGCTATGAAGTCAAAGTTATATGTTATCACATATTTATATATAAATATTTATCAGCATACAAAGAGTTTTTACTATTTTATGTTTGTATATAAATATTTGTTGATAGAAAGACTTTTATTCTTTTAAATTTGTACATATGTTTGTTTTTTATAATAAAAAGAAGTGATTAAAATGTTTATTTTTATTGTATTTTTATCACTCTATTTATTGTAATTGCAAATTTTAGCATTGTTTAATATGATAGCCTTGTGACTTTTTGTGTGTTTGTATAATTTTTCTCATTCTTTAATATCATAATTATGAAAAGGGCTACCACCTCTCTCTATCTATAAGTTGTAGTTGCATTATAATCATGTGCATGGATTGTGAGTTGTGACATGTTTATATTGTTAAAGACACTACTATTATATAGCTTAAACTAGCTTTTTGTAACACAGTGCTAATGTTCATTGATATGGTCTCCATGTCATTTAAAGAATAGTAACTACTTCAACAATGCTATTGTATTTCAGAGATATATCATGTATATATACATTATCAATAATCATATACATCATCGAAGGTAAAATATCTTTTGAGTTTTATGTAGGTATCCTTGAATTTTCAATATCTATAAATTATAGTTTATAGATTTATTGCATTTCAAAAAAATAAAGTTTTAAAATGTTGATCATTATCTCAAACCAAATACTTCATAAAAAATACATTATTGTTATGAAACATAATAACTTAATAACATATAGGTATCCTTGAATTTTCAATATCTATAAATTATAGTTTATAAATTTATTACATTCCAAAAAAAATAGAGTTTTAAAATGTTGATCATTATCTCAAACCAAATACTTCATAGAAAATGCATTATTATTATAAAACATAATAACTTAATAACATGTGATAGTACATCAATTTATCTATTTTCAATAGATATAGATATATTTAAACTACATCACATACATCCTCAATTTTAAAATTCATTTTAATAATATACTTTACATTTAAAATAAAAATCAACATTATCAACCTTGTATATTAAATTAGATTTCTTATATCTCTTTTTCTGTAGTAATTTTTTTCTTGAAAATGATGGTTTTGATTACCCTTCACCCTACAAAGGAAAGACACAATCAAATTTTCCATAAAGAAAAATTGATAAAATTGTAAATGATATTTTTAATTAAAACTTGCTTTACTATTTTTAAATCTTTTTATATATCTCAATATGTAATCTTTTTATATATTTCAATATGTCATTCTTGCGGTCTAATGATCTTTGACTGCCCTCGAAAAAGGCATGTGACTTTTTCAGTTCGGAGATTTTAGGAATCTGTTTTAAAAAAAGATTTTGGCAATCAATTCGATGGAGGTTACAATGTCGTCAAAACTGGAGAGGTTTTTTCTTAGAAGAGGTCGATTT
>JASDQU010816614.1:0-21121 GCA_032191745.1 Picea mariana
TGAGTCCTTAGAAATTTGTTAACTAAGGTGGAAAAGAGAAAGAGACTGTTGTTGTAGAAAGTGCACAGAGTCGAGAGTTCAAATACATAGAAGTATTTGAAGGTCTACCGCAAGGAGTGCGAGCATAGGCCTTTTTTTTCGAGACTTGAATTTATCAGAGAAGCTCAGAAGGGGTAGTGCTTTGAAGTATTCAAAGGGAGGCGAAGTGAAGTTGCTTTGTAGAAGGAAGGTCATGGTGAGGAGACATTAGTTGATTTCACAGAGGTTCTTGAGGGAAGAATTGGACGGTCGAAATTCTCTGTGGAGAATCCCCAAAATCACGTGGGCCGTCAGATCAGGAGGGTGATGATCATCTGTTGATTCTATATAGCCTCTATTTCGGAGTTCGGAACTTTGAAAGGACAAAGGAAATAGCGATAAGAGGATAGCTCAAGTTCCGAAAGCCGGGAAAGGTGACAGGTGACAGGAATCCACGTCAGATACCGAGGACAGTTGAGAGGATAGGTGGCGAGTTTTCATCAACAGTCAAATTCAGATTTCGCTGACTGTTTCGGGGTTCAGGGGTTGGAGAGTCAAGAAACCTCACGACAGGATTCACGAAATCGCGAAGTTCGAAACCTTGAAAAGGCGAAAAACCCATTGAGGAGCCAAAGATTGATGAACGTGTCGGAATTCAAAAATTTGGCACTTTAGGAGACAAGAGATCGGGGTTCCTTGCTCTAGAATTCCCGAAGTCGCAAAAGACAATACAGGAGCAGAGGAGGACATGGTCAGAGATTTTGGCGTTTCGTCATTTCATGTTTCAGCAAGTGGAAGAGTCAAGAATCTTGACATCAGGGATCGTGAAACCCCGAAACCCAAAGTCCTTTGTGGCTTGAACAAAGGGGCTGGTTAACCCTCAGTGTGGTTGTAGTGAAGATCCTGAGCGGATCTCAGCCCAAGGGCAGGGGGTCTACGTCAATGTTGAATTGATCAGTTCACTGGAAACATGACCGAAAGGAGAGACTCAGCCGCATGGTTCCAGCTCGAAAGATGGCATGGACATGGGTGAACAAGGAGGAACAATGAAGCTACCAGAAATCGGCACCCTACCAGTCGAACTTTCAATCGGCACTGAGCTTCCTCCTCCTCCCTCGTATGGAGTGAAAATGCAATTGATCATTGAAGCTAGGAAAGAGGACCAACCGATAGAGCATCCAATAAACTCCCCTGCCAAGGATCTGATCGGGCCCATCCATGAAAAAGAACAACAACATACATGAGAATATACCATGGAGCATATCTACACACCAGGAAGCCTGGGAAATACTTTGTCCTCAGGAGATCAGCAGATTTTGGAGCCTGTAGATGAAATCACTGACATGCAGGCCATTTCTTATGACATGAAGAGAAAATCCTTGATGAAAAGGATGGTAAAGCAAAGAAAACTCACCTTGGATATCACTTTGTTCATAACCACAGAAGAAACATTATTTGACACAGAGCATACAAAGATGACCGAACTCAATGGCGATGGAATGGTCATAATGGATGCCACACTTGACAGAGAAAAGAAGGATCAAGAGGAGGCAACCACCATGAGAAAATAATTGGACCATCTTCGTCATCACGTTGAGTACTACCAGAACTCGACACAGGTGGTGGTACTCTTAAAGAGCAAGTTTCGAGAAATATATGGGAAATTTGGAAGAGAAAGAGACCTCTTCACCGCTAGAGTAGCCAATCTTCAAGAAGATACTTTAATGGGGATGGAGACCTTCAAAGATATGCAATGGTGGATCAAAAAGGCACATCGGGCCTTGGAATGAATTGACTACATCAGTGAAGAGCAGAAGGGTCGTGATTCAGAGGAGCATGGTATCTGAGTGTTGATGGATAATAGCATCACTAGAATACGAAAATAAGTCAAACAGTGGGTTTCCATGGTCCAAGAGCCTCAGCGAAGAATACAAGAAAGGTGGGAAGAATATGAGAAAATTTGGGAGAAAATCAACTTGGAAATAAGGGACATTAATTTTCCAGAGTTTGGTCCACCGGAGGATTTCGTCGACTTACAAGATATTGTTAAACAGCATGAAGAGAAAGATCTGGCATGGGAAATGGATATTTTGTAGACTTCAAGAATGATCCTGTTTCTAGAGAAGAAGTTCATGGAACCCCTGATTAAAGCTCTGGAAGTCTTACAGCTCTTAAGTGTCAAATTGACTAAGTACAAGGAGCAGGCAATAGAGATAAAGGAAGTCCTCTCTACCTCGATGGATCAACATAGGTTCCCATATACAAACACATGTGAAGACCTCTTCTTCAAGTGGTCAGAGTATGATAGAAAAAATCCATTGTAGTGAAATGATCAAATGATCTTAGGATAACAAAGAGATCAAATCTGCCACGTGTCATTTTTGTTTCACTTAACACGACTTTTAGTAGTTATTTTTAGCTTAGTGATTATTTATAAATAGGGAGATCGACCTTGTGTTTAAAGGTCAATGGTTTTGGAGAGAAAGACTTCTCTAAAATTTTGTAATAGAACTATTTATGTGCAAGTTTATTTTAATTAATAAGTTTTGTTTAGAACCAAAGACACTTATATCATCTGAGGCATGAATGTGTTTAGACCGAGGAGGATTATCCTTGTCTTCGGATTCGATATTTGTTTCTTTGTTGAGTAAGATTTGTTGTACCTTTGTTTAAAGTTATCTTATAATGTTGTAACCATACTTTTATTCTAATTGGTGACTAGAAATCGATTATGTTAACCTATGATTGATAATAGGGTATTGGAAATTACTTTTCTTGCACTAGCTTCTTGTCACATTTATGTCTCTTTTCTGCAATTGTTATCTAAGACAATGTTGAATATCTACTAATTAAATGGTATTAATTGATAGCTCGAAATTATTTAGATATTCTTCGTCTGCATGCTAGGGTATAGAGGTTATCCTAAGCCCAGCCTTCCCCCCAAACACATAGTTAGATTCTCTATGTCATCTAGTTTAGAGTTTTATCTTTCTTTGGTTATAATATTAGAAAAGAACCAAAAAGAGAATTGCCTAACTTGAGGAAAAGGCTTAACATAAAAGACACACATGTCAATCACTATTAAATCCCATCGATAAATCTATCCAGATCATGAATCTAGAGAACCATACCACTCATCAAACACTTATGAGTCTAATTTGGCCTCTTAGGAGAGTTTTGTTCCTGTTGTTGAGTTAAAGGGATCTTGGACTGCTCAATAGAATTGGCACTAGAAGGAGGGCCTGATGAATGAATGGATAATAATATTTCTGATAATATATTCTGCATATCCTACATGCATGGCTAGCCATTCTCAAGACAACCCACATAAAGAGAGTAATCCCAAGACGAGTAACTCACCTCAAAACGAGGAAGAAGAACACTTGTACCCTGAGATACTTTAAGCTCTTCCCCACGAGGAGTTGAATAAGTTCAAAAGAATCACAAGATCTTACACCCGGAAAATTGGAGCGTTATCTTTAGCTCCTTTACTTCCTCATAGAAAACAAGTAAGTAGACCATTTGTTGACACCCCTGACTAGGTTTTTTTTCACATGATATAAGACCTGATACATTTTTCCCTTACTGAGATCGAACAACCCCTTAATCTGATACCCAAAACTAGGGATGATTTTAAGGATGGAATATTATTTTAAAATGTAGAAACCTTAGCGAATATTACTAATCCTTCTTATGCCAACAATACGATATTTTTGTAAAAATATTCAAATTTCTAAGTATTTTATATAGTTTTTATAAAATTTTGGCAATTTTTAAGGTAAGATAATTTTATCCTATAGAATTTGGGTGAATCATTTTTAAAATATCGAATCTCATTTTTGGAAAAACCATGGAAAATTAGCCCATGAGCGAAATTTAGCCCCTAAAATCTTCCATGCCCAAAACACCAACTGGTAACTACTCTGAACCTCACAAAATTGAATCTGACGAGGAAGGGTCTAACTCAGATCGCTCATCTTCTGAATCGGAAGACATGGAGGGTAGTAAAAAAAACAATGAAGAAAGGGGAAATCAACCTCAATATAATCAACCATGGTTTGACAGAGATGCTCTAGAAATCCCAAGACAAGTGCATAACCTACCCCGACATCCAGAAAAATTACTTCCTAAATCTGACCCTGAGACCTCCGGATTGCCTGAGGACCATATCAAGAAGTTCATATTGGCTATAAGATTGATCAATGTGCGACACAAAGATGTATTCTATACGATTTTCCCTTATACCTTTGAAAATTCGGCATCGACTTGGTATTTTAACATGATAGTTGGTTCCATAACTAGCTGGACAAAGTTTCAAAAGGATTTTTTAGATAAATTTGAAGAAGAAACTACCACAAGAGCTTTAATGCCTGAACTTTTCGCCGCCACTATGAGTCCAAAAGAAAAGGTTAAATATTTCAACCAAATATTTACCACTATCTTGAACAAATTTCAACCTGAATTTAAACCTACCTAGGAATTTCAAATTGAAGTACATGTTAATGCTCTCCCAACTTCTATTTCCATGTTCATAAAAAGGGTTGCCAAACATACCCTAGCCGGAAATTTCGAAGAAGTCAAAACCATTGAATTTCAAATGAAAGGGTGCAAAGAAGGTCAGATATCACTAATTAAGAAGGAAAACCAACCTATACCTAAGAGAGGACTTTTGTTAATCAGACCCCAAGGAAAACCTACAGAACCAGGTCCTGATAAAGAAGGAAGAGATCTAGAAAATCTGCAGCGGATGATCAAAAAACTCTCCAACGAGATCGTAGATATGAAAAGGAGTGTTAGGGAGAGAAAAAATTCAAATACCTTATAAGCCCTTTTTTAAAATAAAACCACCTTTCAAAGCTATAGAACCTCCTCTAGCTAACCTAAACATCGACTTAGGGACTGTAGCATCTGACTCTTTCTTCATGTACCACCAAGAGAATCATTCAGAAAGGGACTGTCCCCAATGGTTGCATGCTATGAATTTAATGGATAATTGATTCCTAGATGAATTCTCCCTAACCAAACAACCCAGTGGCTTTGAAATAAATGCCATCGATCAGGAAAGTCAAGAGCCACCGGAAGAGACAACCATGTTGTTGTGGGATTCCAACCGCTTGATGTCTTTCAATGATGTCGTTGAAGTGCAAGAACCTCACGTTGAAGTTTTATCTATGCATACACGAGGTAGAATTCAGCTTGTCCAAAGTAATCCCACAACTACTCAGTTATCTCAAGGGAATCAAGTGGTCGATTGCCCGAAACCCTTATTTTCTTCTCAAAAAAAATCTACAAACATACACACACCGGCAGCTCCTAAGATATACTATAATGTGCTAGAATACTTGAAGAAGATGAAGGCTAATGTATATTTCATGGACATGTGTAGGATCCCTCAACAGAAGGATTTTTTGTTGCAGACTTTAAAATCAATAGAAGCCCCTATAACAAGAACTGGCCTAGGTGAGGTCCCATCCCCCACAGATTTAACAAATAAACCAAGTGTGAATGCTTTCTCTTTAGACAAAAGAGGAAATCCTTTTTTCCCTCCTTTCCTTTTAATGTTTGAGGTTTTTAATAGAAACCTACATAATTTCCTAGTTGATTCAGGGGCATCTTCCAATGTCATGACATTGTCAATTTGCAAGAAATTGAATGCAACCCCGCTCAAAAGTGATAAACACGTTATACAATTAGATAGGACTCAGGTGAAGGTTATTGGGGAACTTAAATATGTCATGATAAGGATGGCCACACACCCAAAAAAATTTCAAGTAATTGACATAATCTTAGTAGACATCTAGAAGCCTACGGACTGTTACTTAGCCGAGATTGGTCCGAGAAATTAAATGGATACTTTAGTACTAACTGGGCTCACCTCTAGTTTCCATTAAAGGGACATACAAACATTATTAGGATTGACATAGAAATATATCTCAAACATACTACCGCTGACTTAGAGACTCCAAACGAACCCTCATCGACATATTTCCCTGTGTTAGGAAACTACTACTGCGATTTTCATTTCGACAATTTCACCCCTCTCTTGTATGAAATACCTCTCACTCAAAAATCTGAAATGACCTTTCAAGTAAAGCTACTGGAAGCCGCATAAGAAATAATCTTTCGTCAGGGTTCTCCATCCAGAGTAGCAGACAAGGAAGATGAAAGTGAGAAAATAGCTAGGCATGAAGAAGTTAGTAATTTCCCCCCACAAATTTGGATGTTGTACTTTGATGGTTCTAAATCGCCAGAGGAGTCGGGAGCAGGATGTATCCTCATTGACCCAAAAGGGAAACGAAACTTCTTATCCTACAGATTATAATTTGAATTCACTAACAACATTGTTGAATATGAAGCTCTAGTCCAAGGACTTAAACATCAAAGAATTGAAAGTTTTTGGAGACTCGGAAATTATCGCTAGACAAGTAAATAATACCATTCATTTCAATTCACCTCACTTGAGGAACTAACAGCAATAGGTACATAGGATAATAGACAATTTTGAGGCCTTCAACATTACCATTGTTCCCAGGACAAAAAATACTCTTGTTGATTCTTTAGCCACTGCAACCTCAAGAGTATCTCCTTTAGAAGACTATGAAGCCTCAAGGTTTGCAGTAGAACTTTTCTACAAATCGTCGGTGCCTAAAAATATTTTTAACTTGAAAGTATTTGAATGGGATGGAAAGATTGTAGATTTCCTGACTAATGAGGAGAATTTCAAATATCTGGCCATTGATGATGAAATATTCCAAGAACTACTCACAGAATCAAATCTCCACGATCAGAATAAGGACACATATCACTCCGATGACAAACCAAAATTTCACACAATACTAAAAGGAGTGACCAATATGGAGAACCTTTTCAACCCAAGGGAAATATTTAGAGGGTCGAAGAATGAAAAAATAGGGAGCTCATGCCCTATATACAAAACTATAAACCTAGGCACCCTTGAGAATACAAATAATGTCAACCTAGGTAAGGTAGTATCCAAAGAATACATGAAGGCTTATCTTAAACTATTTAAACAATATCAATATGTCTTTTCTTGTTCCTACCAAGAATTGAAAAGATATGATACCTGCATTATCTAGCATATGATCCCACTAAAATCTGAAATAAAACCCTTCAAATAGAAGCTTAGGAAGTACCACCCATATCTGAAACCCCTAATGTATCAAGAGTTGAAGAAGTTATTAGATGCTAATATTATCTTTCAGGTAAGACATTTTGCATGGGTAGCTAACCTGGTGCCTCTTAGAAATAAGTCTAGGGAAATCCATTTGTGTGTGGATTTTAGAAACCTTAATAGAACATCAGAAAAACAGAACTACCCAGTACCACCCATGGAACAACTCTTATAGAAAGTATCTGGCTCTAAAATGTTTTCTCTCCTGGACGATTTTTCAGGATATAACCAGGACCTAGTTTCAGAAGATGATCGATTAAAAACTACCTTCTGAACCAAGTGGGGGACCTTTTCTTATAAACGCATGCCTTTTGGGTTGATCAATGCAGGGGTAAATTTTCATAGGGAAATGGATGTAGATTTTCAAGGATTGATTAACAAATGTGTGGTAGTCTATTTAGATGATGTTACAGTATACTCAAAAAATAAGGAAGACCAAATTCAACATTTGACTCAGATCCTTGAAAGGTGTATGAAGTATGGAATATCTTTGAACCCTAAGAAGACCATATTTGGTGTAGAGGAAGGAAAATTATTAGGTCATATCAAATCTCAGGAAGGAATCAGCATCGACCCCGAGCAGATAAAAGTGATATCTCAACTCCCCTTACACCACAATAAAAAGGACATGTAATCTTTTTTGGGGAAGTTCAACTTCATGAGAAAGTTTACTCCTGACTTCGTTGACACTGTTAAACCTTTACAAAAAATTATTCGCAAGGATGCAGAGTTTAAATGGGATGAAGAAAGGAGAGGAGATTTTAATAACATCAAGACTACAATATCACAAGCACCATTGTTGCGAAGCCCTGACTTTAGAAAGGATTTTTTTCTTTATACCTTTGTGTCTGACCAATCCTTGGTTACAATACTTACCCAAAAGGATGATGAGAACAATGAAGCACCGATATCCTTTATGAGCACCAACCTCCAAGAAGTTGAACTAAACTTCCCTGCTATAGACAAACAGGCTTACGCAGTATATAAAGCAATCAAACATTTCAGATCCTATATCCTGAAGAATCACACTAAGGTCATAGTACCACATCCAACGGTTTGATCTTTGTTCACTCAACAGGATATGGCAGAAAGGAGGGCAAATTGGATGGAAGTCGTTCAAGAATTTGATCTAGATATAAAACTTTCCAAAATAGTCAAAGGACAAGGATTATGTAAACTAGATGCTAAGGCCCAAGATCTCATTAACACAGAAGACCCGGTGGGGAAAATAAACTATCATTATGGTGCGGAGAAGCCTTATACATACCTCCTGGGAAATAATCCTAGTATGGAAACTTTTTTTTGTCTCCTACATCATGGCACTTGTCCAGAAAATCTAAACCTTGGAGAAAGAAGAGCCCTCGGGTTAAAATCCGCTCAATATCGCCTCATAAATTCCGTGCTTTTCTGCATAAACTATGATGGAGTAATCCTTAGAATTATTGACCATAATAACGCGGAAAAGTTACTCAAAGAACTCCATGACGGTCCGGAAGGTGTACATTTTGTAGGTGAAACCACAGATCACAAAATATTAAGGGCTGCCTATTATTGGCCCACTTTGTTCATGGATGCTCATGCATATGCGAGGAAATGTAAATCTTTTCAAGTGAGCGTTGGTAGGAAAAAGAGACCATCCATTCCACTCTAGCCGATGACCATATCCATACTTTTTGAGAAATGGGGAATAGATGCCATCGAAGAAATTTCTCCTAATTATTCGAAACAACATAAGTATATCTTCACCACAACAGATTATTTCACAAGGTGGAAAGAGGCTATCCCTCTCATGCATATTAATGAAAAGGTAGTGATCCAATTTTTAGAACAAGAGTTAATAACAAGGTTTGGGATGCCTTTCATCCTTGTTTTTTACAATGTTTCCTATTTTTCTTCCACACGCTTGATAGAATTCACCCTCGATAAAGAGATCATAATAAGATATTATGCAAACTATTATCCGCAAGGGAATGGAGTAGCAGAGTCAACTAATAAAAATATGCTGCGAATTTTTAAAAAGACAGTTTTTGAAAATCAGAGAAATTGGAATAATTTACTTCATAATGCCCTGTGGGTCGATAGAGTGACACCTAAAGAAGCCATAGGAAACTCTCTGTACTTTCTAGTATATGGGCAAGAAGCCATTCTCCCAAACATATTGTACCTTCCATCTTTACAGCTTGCCCAGGCATTAAGAGGTCAACCCTCATCTGCTATACAACAAAGGATTGATACCCTTCTCATGTTGGATGAAGAAAGGGAAAAGGCTAAAGTTAAGTTCACCGCTCATCAACAGGTACTTAAAATATAGTTCGATAAACATAAGGCCAGAGAAAAAAATTTCAAGGTAGGGGACCTAGTCTTGAAGTGGGATAAATAAAACGATTCTAAAGGAAAACACTCAAAATTCCAAAATCTATGGCTCAGACCTTTTCAGGTGGTCGAGAAGGTCGGAGCAGGCACATACCGGTTGCAAAATCTGAGGGGTGAATCCAACAATCTCACGGTGAAAGACCAAGCCCTAAAACAATACTTCTCCTAAATAAATAAATAAAATTTTTGGGATGTTTTGTTTGAGTTTCTTTTTCTTTTTAGCATACATTTTGATCAAGCTGAGTGTGTGGGTTTAGGGAAGATAGACTGCAAACTTTTTCTTTTCTTTCTCTTGCTTGTTATTTTCTTTAATTAAGTTGTGTTTTGTAAAGAAATGGTTGATTTTAATAAATATAGTAAAACAGACTCTGCTCCTGACCTATACGTACATGATAAATGATAGATATTGAGCAGAAACGAATTTTCAAAGGATCCACATTTTGTTTTTGCAGGCACACTACCTCGGTGGTAAATGAAACATCTGCCTGGTGGTCTGGTAAAGTTGAAAGGGAAATATGGATAGTTGGAAAGGATCACATGTACCTCTAGACGAATCCATGGAAAGCTCCACCTTAATAGTTATCTTTTCCAATAACAGATATCCTCATCTCTGGCTCACTCTTGGAATTTTTTTCCTAAAGAAAATGATATATATTAAAGAGAGTGCAAATTCCTAGAGGGAATGCAAATAACTACTCCTGGGCTATGGACGATAGTTGGAAGTGGAGCAAGGTATGTGATGTTGAGGTGACTCCATTGGGGCTATGGACACTCACTGGCAAGGGAGCGACACCATAGCAAGAAAATAATAATAACTAAAAAATGGCCTCAAGCCAGTGGATACCTTGCCCAGCTCTTGTTAAAGAAGGGTGTGGGTCACGATAAAGAGGAACGAAGGTGGAAAAAGGGATGAACTCCATAGGTGGATTTGGATTCACGAACCTGGGAAGTTGTGTACGCATTGATGGGAAAGGTTGTGTTGAAATAAAATCTAGATGGTTTCTCAATCAGAATTTTTCACCAGCTAAGCCCAAAGGAAGGAGCATAGATTCTATTTTCGCCTAGAGAATCGCCATTTGTTGAGCACTCAACACACCCTAAAATAATTTACAAAATATTTTTATTTTTGGGTACCACTTTTCATTTTTCTAAGTCAGAGATTGTATCATGGATGAATGGATTTTTTCTTTTATGTCATTAAACCTTATCATCGACCACTCTGTTTTGGTTTTGACGGATTGAATTTTTCTAAGTAACAATGCACGATAGGCCCCAAAAGTGCACGGTTTAAAACTTTTTAAAAATCATCGATCGGTGAAATTTGGCCTATAAGATAGTCTTTTAACATCGTCGATATACTTTGACATCGGCAATATTCAAGAGGTAAATCACAAACGGAAAAGAATGTCATCACCGATTGACAATCGCTGACACATCTTCGGCATCGACAGAATTCGAGAGACAAAACTGCGGAAAGTTTCACTTTAACACTTCGTCGATCACCGATCATTGTTACGACGTATGCATCGGTATAATATTGTGCGGAAACTAGACTTATGTCTAAAGGAAATCATTGATTCCGAAGAAATGTTTCCCATGAAAAGGTTGAAATCAACCGCCACATGTCTTTTCTGTGTAAGCAGTTCGTACGATACGACATGTTTTCCATACACCATCTCTTGATGTTCCCTGCATCATGTCTGTATCTCCAAGTCAGGATTTCCACATCAACACTGTACGGAGTTTTGGGTTGGCATTGGAGCTTTTGGCTAAAGGTATCAACGAAAAATGTTTAAGAAAAGTGTCAACGTTGATCTACTCATTTGATATCAGCAGTCTGATAGGAAATCATACAATGGGGGTTTTCATCGAACCTTCCACATTCTACATTGGCGATCCTGGTCATTCTATGCTTTGGTTCCTTTTCAAAACTGTGCCTTTTTTCCCTTGACATCGATCATACCAGTTTTTAAAATACGTGAAGGCTCGATAGGTTGATGGGATACTTTCTACAGGGATAAGATCCAATTTTTGTATTTAAGAGGCCAATTAATGTTTCACACAACCCATGTTACTATCCCGCACATCGACCAAACAGTATAATTTTCAATCTATCGATGAACTATGAAGTAACCCTCTCCTACGACGCCAATCTACATTTCATTTAATCCCAATCATGGTTCGGATTTAGTGATGGATTATGTAGGGCACATTTACACCCTTGAATTTAAGAATTGATGCGACAAGGTAAGTATTCTCCCCGTTTAAATTACAAAGACATATTCAAACACATCATTCTGTGCACAAATATTTTATTCCCTGAAGCAGTCGAAGGAGCAAGAGAACGTGTCGAAGAGCATACATCTGATATTTAACTCTAAACCAAGTTAATCTTGTGCAAGGAATAGGTATGCATTGTATTTATCATTTATACATTTCCAATTGTGTCTATAATACTTGTAGATCTTGGTATCTCACTTTGTCTATTTGCATAAAATACGTCCAAGAAATATGAAAACCAGGCACTCACCAAGGACACCCAACTAAAGGAACCAGAGGCTGGGGAAGGATCTACATCGAGCGATGCAAGGGAGCTCGATTTCGCCTCAAAGACAGAACCGGTTATCCACACGTCGACCAAGAAGCAATTTACCCATCCTCTGGCATTCAGTGACACAGAGGCAACCACAGGGTCTAAAGTGGTGCTCCTGCATTGGGGCAACCTGCAAAACAAAATTATCCAGGAGTACTACCCTGATTTCACACCTCATAGCAATCTGAATGTTTGAATTTTGGATGATGAGATGTTTCCAAACATTCGGAGGTCAAATATTCATAGGGTGGCTAGTCGGACTCCATTTCTTCCCTACATTGAGACCTTGGGATGGATAATTGACCATGTTGACATGATCAAGTGAACCATCGACAATGAGAAAGGTGAGTGTGTTGGTGTTTTCCTTCCAGTGGAGGTGCAGAAGTACTACAAACTTAGAGACCCAGAGGAAAGGCTAAACACAGACTTCGTGGTCAAGTTCTACGAGATTCATGATACTAGACGATTGTTGTCCTCATGGTGGAAAGAATACAAGAAATTCACATATAAGAGCACTAGATGGTACAACAAAGTAAATCTCTAAGATCCATACATGTATCTAATGGCATTAATCTATCGGTTATATGGAGAAAAGGATTGCTCCAAATTTTCAGAGGTATGGATGCCCTTGGCATACACCGTGGTGATTTCAGGGAGAACCTTCAATTGTACAACCATTATCTCCAAGAAGCTCAGGATAAATATTTCACAGGCCCAGTCATTGAAGGAAGGAGAGGTTTCAACCTTCTACATGGCATCCTACTTGTTGGATGTACTTTGCGCAAGGAACGTTTTTTCAAGTATGAATCTGAGTTGGAATATTGTCGAATTCCATGTACATGTCTATTTCAACATATTATGGGAAAATAGATACAAGAGATCATATTATTTAATATGAAATGATTTCCTAGTCAGGGTATACCTCATCATCTTTAGAAAAGAGTACCCTCGAATTTCGGTGGCAGCAAAGAAAATGATAGAAAAAGTTGGCCACTGGTACTTCGAAGAAACTAGCACTTATATTAGAGTGTTCAGAGCTACCGACACACCCCACATTCTCCCTGTTCATGTCTCGAATCACCTCATTTTGGTGGAGATCTGCTACCAGACCATCTTGCAAGGCTACAATGCCTCCCTAGTCAAAGTCAAGAAAAGATATTTCATTCCCTATGGTTCCCACATAGGATTTTACATAGTCAGAGACATTGCACGGGAGAAACAGGAGGGGTTGAATCATCTCGAGTATCGGTTTCATAGAGGTTTCTTTCACAAGAATTATCCCAAGGGATTAGTTCCCCAACATGTGGCACAGGTATCCTCCTATTGTTCATATGCTCATGATAATTTTGAAGATGAAATCTTCACTGAAGGCACCAAGGACTGGGAGGAAGTATTGCAAAGAAGGGCCAACCTGAATATGACTAAGTTCGAAGCGATGTCCCTGGATGAGCAAGTTGAAACTATAGATCACTCTTCTCAATAATTCATCAGGGTTAGAGAAGAAAGAAGAGAAGCGGAAGAAACAAAAGCGCAAAGGATGGGTACTTTGTTGTTCAAAGAAGCCAAAAAGGATATGAAAAGGTTAGAGGAAGACACCCCACTTAATCCTCCGATAGAACCTCTGAGGATTACCCCAATAAACACCAACGACCATGAGGTATAGCCAAATGGCTCAAGTGTCACCCCACCAACATAACCTATCGATCAAGAAAAAATTGTCCATGTGAGATCCTTAATAATAACTGCAGTTCAACAAATGCCAGCAGGAGTATCAAGCAGAACAAGGGTGTGAGTCGTTCTTGTGGACCTAATCACTATATATGATGATGATGAAGGCTTAGAGACTTCACACATAACTCTGTTTGTAATCACCCAAGAGGAAATCCGGGGTGAATTATCTGCGCTGGCTCCCGATGAAATTGTACTGGAACCTCAGGATGGCTACCTGGAAGCCAGAATCACTATTGATGTTGAATTTCTCAGTTCACTAGAAACACAACCGATAGAATATACTTAGCCACATGGTGTTAGATCCGAAGATGACATGGACATGGGTGAATAAGGAGGAACAATGAAACTACCATAAATTGCACCCTACCAGCCGAACTTTCAATTGGTACTGAGCTTCCTCCTACTCCCTCATCTGAAGTGAAAATGTCGTTGATCATTGAAGCCAGGAAAGAGGACCAGTCGAAAAAGCATCCAAGAAACTCCCCTGCCAAGGAGCCAAGTGGGCCGAACCATGAAACAAAACAAGAACCTGCATGAGAAGATAACATGGAGCATCTCTACGCACCAAGAATCTTGGGCAATACTTTTTCCTGGGGAGATCAGTAGATTCTATAGCCTATAGAGGAAATTGTCGACGTGCAACCCATTGCTTATGCTAGGAAGAGAAAATCCTTGGTGAAAAGTATAATCAATAAAAGAAAACTCACCTTGTATATCACTTTGTTCATAACCACGAAAGAAACACTATTTGACACAGAGCATGCTAATATGACCAAACTCATCGGAGCTTGAATGGCCATAACAGATGCCACACTTAATAGAGAAAATAAGGATGAAGAGGAGGCAACCTCCATGAGAAAATAATTGGACCATATTCATCATCAAGATGAGTACTACCAAAACTCGACACAGGTGGTGGTAATCTTAAAGAGTGAGTTCTGAGAAATATATGGGAAATTCAAAAGAGAAAGACACATCTTCACTGCTTGAGTAGCTGATCTTCAAGAAGATACTTTAATGTGGATGGAAACCTGCAAAAATATGCAACGGTGGTTTGAAAAGGTGCATCTAGACTTAGAACAGATCGACTACATGAGCAAAGTGCAGAAGGGTCGTGATTCATAGGAGCATGGTATCCAAGAGTTGACGGACAGTAGTATTGCTCAAATACGAAAATAAGTCTAACACTAGGTGTCCATGGTCCAAGATCCTCAACGAATAATACAAGAAAGGTGGGCAGAATGCAAGAAACGTTGGGAGAAAATCAACGTGGAAATAAGGGACATTAATTTTCCAGAGTTTGTTCCATTGGAGGATTTATTTGGCTTACAAGATATTTTTAAACAACATAAAGAGCAAGACCTGGCATGGGAAATGGATATTTCATATACTTTAAGAATGATCTTATTTCTAGCGAAGAAGTTTATGGAACCCCGATCAAAGCTCTGGCAGTCTTACAGTGCTTAAGTGTCAAATTGATCAAGTACAAGGAGCGGGAAGTAGAGATAAAGGAAGTCCTCTCTGCCCTGATGGATCAACATAGGTTCCCATATGCAAACACATGTGAAGACCTCTTTTTCAAGTGCTCGGAGTATGATAGAAATAATCCACTGTAGTGAAAGGATCAGATGATCTTAGGAGAACAAAGAGATAAAATCTTCCACGTGTCATTTTTGTTTCACTTAACACGACTTTTAGTAGTTATTTTTAGCTTAGTGATTCTTTATAAATAGGGAGATCGACCTCGTGTTTAAAGGTCGATGGTTTTGGAGAGAAAGACTTTTCTAAAATTTTGTAATAGAACTATTTCTATATAAGTTTATTTTAATTAAGAAGTTTTGTTTAGAACTAAAGACACTTCTATCATCTGAGGCATGAATGTGTTTAGACCAAGGAGGATTATCTTTGTCTTTGAATTCGATATTTGCTTCTTTTTTTAGTAACATTTTTTGCACCTTTGTTTAAATTTATATTATAATGTTGTAACAGTTATTTTATTCTAATTAGAGACTAGAAATCGATTGTGTTAATGTGTGATTGATAATAGGTTATTGGAAATTACTTTTCTTGCACTAGCTTCTTTTCACATGTATGTCTCTTTTCTGCAATTGTTATCTCAGACAATTTTGAATATCTACTAATTAAATGGTATTAATTGCTAGCTTGAAGTTGTTTAGATAGTCTTCATCTTCATGCTAGGGTATTAAGGTTATCCTAAGTCCATCCTTTCCCCCAAACACATAATTAGATTCTCTTTGTCATCTATTTTAGAGTTTTATCTTTCTTTTGTTATAATATTAGAAGAGAACCAAAAGGAGAACTGCCTAACTTGAGGAAAAGGCTTAACATAAAAGACAGACCTGTTAATCACTATTAAATCCCATTGATAAACCCATCCAAATCACGAATCTAGAGAACCTTACCACTCATTAAATGCTTACAAGTCTAATTGGGCCTCTTAGGTGGGTTTGGTTCCTACTGTTGAGTTAAAGGGATCTTGGACCCCTCAACACAAGGGATAGGAAAGAGGATACAAGGAATATTGAACCCCATCATAGTCACACCCTGGGCCAAGCATGAAGGCTTAGGATTTGATGGTAGAAGTGAAAAATCCATCAGCATGAAGGAAACCATTTTCTTCAATGCAACATACATGTCAAAGCTATCTTACTCATCAAGAGAAGGAGAAACAATAGTGAGGAAAAGTGTTAGCCCACTACCACCTCAGCCTTGTGGTAGATTGAAGGAGAGAAATGATGAGGAGATTTTACAGACTCAACCCACACCTGCACTCAAAGACAACAACAAATCAATCAGCGAAAGGAAGAAGAAAAAGAACACTAGGAGGTCCACATCAAACAAAAAATTTATTTTTTCTCATTGTTGGGAGAAGAGAGACCATACCATACACAGTTGTTGGTATGTGGAACCATGTTTTTTTTGTGGAACGAAAGTCCATAGTGGGGGTTCGAGTTTGAAAATACACCACAATAGAATCATGGAAAAGGAAACCCTAACTCACAGAATGAAGGACAAAGCAAGGAAGGCCAACCTCAAGAGATCCATCCCTTGATGCAACAAAAGAAGGGTAACGGGAAGTCTAAGAAAGACATTGAAAAGTGGTGTGAGTTCCACAACAACCCCTGGAACAACACTGATGAATGTTGCTTGAAACAATCATTGGTGGTTGAAATCAATGAAAAAGAATCAGAACCCAACTCAAACTTTGATTCAGAGCACAATAAAGGGAAATAAATCATTGATGTAGAACCCACATCTACCATTTCAGCCACAAAAATACAACCAGAAGAACCAGAGGAGCGCCTCTTGCACTCACAGATGTGGGTAAAGTGGACCCCATTTCATTTCATTATTGATAGCAGGAGTTAGAAGAACTTGATCTTCATCAAGGTTATCAATATATTTAATTTTCCAATGATGCCACACCCCCAACCATACACCATCATATGGTTGAGTCGGGGATGAGACATTCATGTTAGCCAGCAGTGTCTCTTGTCCTATGGAATCAAGCCCTTCAAGGATGAGGTAGCGTGTGATGTTTCCCCACTTGAATTATGTGAAGTTCTCTTAGGAAAACCATATATGTGGAAACATCACGCTATCTATAAGTCTCATCCCCCCAGTGTCATTTTTACTCTAAGAGTTCAACTCTACAAGGTACCAAAGGTAGCTCCGACTACTTCCACTTCATTGATATCAAAAAAACAATTCCACAAAGTAATCTCTCAGACCTAAAAATTTTCCCTCTTCATGATCCATTCAGACAGTGAACCACTACAAACTTGTCCCAAGATGTTTCTATCCAGCAAAAGCATATCGATGAGATTGTATAGGAGCACGAAGAGAATGAGATTCTTCTACATGTTCAACATAGCTCTATTGGCCACGACCCATTTCAGGTGTGCTTAGGGTTCCAACCATTATCCCCCATTAATATAACTATTATTGTTGCATCTTCATCGACAGAGTCCTCCCGCACTTTGAACAAGGAATATCATGCAACCAGATCTATTGAATGGATTCAACACCTCCAACAGGTTCATGACATCCTTCAACAAGAAAAGTATAAGCAGGACATCTGCTTCAATAAGGTAAGTGACTCATCAAGTTTTAGATTCAACATAAGTTTCCCCATTTGATGCAATGGGGACCATTTCTTTTTAAGGCGGGGGGGAGGGAATGATCAAGGTGGATCTTAGTGGCCAACCACCTTTTCCACTATATCAACATTTTGAGCCTATGGTTTTGATAAACGATGATATTCACCCTTTTGATGGGGAATGGAATGTAATACCATCTTTATTTTTTAATTACAGACATCATGTAATGATCTTATGTAGATACCTACAACATAGCATTAATGCACGAGATCCCATTAGAACTCCCCAGTTAATAATGCTTGAGCTAGAGTAGTACTAGGATGGGTGACTGCTCGAGAAGTCCTAGTGTTTTACATTCCTATGGCATTTTTTTAACTTACATTAATTTATCCAACATGCATCATGGGAATTGTTCCCCTCTCACTCTCTCATATATAATTGAGGTGAAGGAATCCTTTTAAGAAGACAATGGAGTCTGATGTAAAGCTTTTTGCAAATGAAGGGTAGCCAACATCTCTTTCTTTTCAAAGATAAGCTACCCCATTATGTCAGATTATGTTCTGCATTGTTTTTCTCTCTTATTCATTAATAGAAGTTGGGTTTCATTGTATTTCTGTGTTCTCTTCTATATTTTGTTTTTTGTCTCATTTCATTCTAAGCATAATCCAGATCAGTGGTATCATAGTAGTCTTCTCCTTGTCATTTCTTAGAGTAGGTCTCTAACAAGGTCAGGGTATAGAGATTTGGGTCTCAAGATATTTTCTCTTGAGGAAAACTCCTCTTGCCAGCCCAACAAACCTCCCATGGTGGAAGAAAAAAAATATGACCAAGCAGAAGATTCTTTTAGGATGTTTCTCAAGGAATCCCTCAAGTGACAGAGGAATGAGATGATGGACAACTTCACTCAGATACTTCAAAGACTACTGATGGAAATGGCTAAGGCATCTTCGACAAGCATCCATTTTGCGAGTGTGACACCCTTCAAGGTACAATTCAATTTTGATATCCCCTTATTTGAATGCCAGATAGATGTAGATACTCTAGAAAAATGGTTGAATATGCTAGAAGGTTATTACTCTGTCCAAACAATTTCGACAATGAAAATATCACCTTCGCGATCCTTAGAACCCTTCCCCATATCAGATCTTGGGGGGATGGTTACTGGGAGAGGTACGCCATGGATGAATCTACACCATTCAAGAGATAACCCACTTGGGAATCCTTTGTAGATTCCCTAAAGGAGGAATTCTACCGTGTCAGAAATTATGATGACTAGTACATGAGGTGGATGACTTTGCATCAGAAAAAAAATCAGACGGTGTCGGAGTACACTGACATATTTCATAACTTGCAATTAGAGATGGGTATCAAAGACTCTGAGTGACACCTCGTTTTGAAGTATCGCAATAGTCTACATAGGTACATCCAAACAGACATGGATTTCTTGGACATCTCCTTAGTGGGTGTTGCTTATCGATATGCAATCAAAATTGAGCAGAAATTCAAGAAACAGAGTAAGTGGGGGTTTGGGTTTGAAAATACACCGAAAAATAATAATGGAAAAGGAAACCCTAACTCACAGAATGAAGGAAGGAGCAAGAAAGGCTAACCTCAATAGATCCATCCAAAGACAGAGGAAAATAAGGGTAACAGGAAGTCTAATAAAGACATCGAAAGGTGGTGTGAGTTCCACAAAATCCCCTGGCACAACACTGATGAATTTCACTTGAAACAATCATTGGTGGTCGATCTTAAAGAAAAATAATCAGAACCTTACTCAGACTTTGATTCAGAGAAAAATAAAGGGAAACGGGTCATCAATGCAGAACCCACTTCTACCATTGAAACCAAAATAATACAACCAGAAGAACTAGAGGAGCTTGAGGATGAGGAGCGCCTCTTCCACTCACATATGTGGGTAAAGGGGTGTTAGGATATTTAGAAACTTAGGATTTACTTAAGATCTACTTGGTCTAATATGTCATTAGGTAAAAGTGTGTTTCTTTAGTATGCATTAGTATGCATTTGTAGTTAGGAAATCCGACGGTCACGATATGTTCCCGACATAGAGTGATTCGACGGTTCATACTCTCCTCGATCTTAATGGCCATTGATCCATGGCTTAACACCCGATTGGTCCATGATCTCTATTTAAATAGCATGGACGTTCATTTTCCGATGATCGATTGTGAGAAACTCTCTTGTAAAATCTCTCTGTAATCTTTTTTTGCATTAATAAACTGCTCCAAGTGGCCACGTTGGCTGGGGTCGTGGATGTTTCCCCGTAGGGGTTTTACCACATGAAAACATCAGTGTGTTGATCTCTGATTTGGTTATGTGAGTGGTTACTGAAGGTTTTCATCCTCTATTGGAATACCTTTGTTGTCGAACATGGTATCAGAGCCTGTTTGAAGACCCGCTCCTGTTGTAGATCGAGATCGTGAAGCCGAGTTGCCTCATCTCCATTTTCTGGCATTTTCATACATTTTTGGGCTGAGAGGATTGTTCCATTGCGTCTGGAGCACTCATTTCATTCAGGAACACTTTTCGTTTCACTCGGAAAGGTTTCTGTTTGCCCAAGATACGGCCATTACAGTCAGATCCGGAGGTATAAAGTCTGAATACGCATTTTTTTTTTAAATTTTTGCAAAGTTTTGATTTTATTTCGGTTTGTATTTTTTATTTCCGGGCTGCTACTCTTTTATATATGCATATTCTCTTTGCCCCGCACCTTGTGTGATCTCGGCAAATCAAAAACAGATAGGAAAAGGTGCATCTTCCGGGTAAGTTAACTGAGATCTAACCCTTGTTGTCATCGAGAAGCGAAATTTTTTTCTTGTGTGAAAAGAGTTTTTTTGGAGCATGCTCTTCAAGGCCGTCTTCAACAACAAAAATGCCCCCAATCCTCCTTATGAATGTTACAATATGTTTTGCTAGACCATTTGGTTAAAACTTGCCTTATTAAGTAAGAGGTCTTGAGTTCAAGTCTCTCTTTTGTTACCTTTTTTGAAAAAGTTCATGCTATAAATTGTAAAGTGCATTTCACTTCAAGTATAAAAGTGAATCACTATAAGTAGCTTTATATTTTATTTT